>JANBPO010002652.1:0-25606 GCA_024336825.1 Amorphophallus titanum
GGGTAGGTGGAGATGAAGAGGGTGATGAGGTAGGCAACGAGGTGGACAAAAGCATAGGGGAGGGAACAGGTGATGGAATAGGTGACAGAGCGGGTGTAATGCTAGATAAAGAATCAGAGGGGTGCCCCTGGCCTTGTAACGGAGACGACTACCTGGGAGACACTTCTTGCTGCTACTGCTGCTTACTGCGGAGATTTAAAATAGCTTCATGCATGGCAGCCCAATCGATCCTCTTATCATCTTCCAGGTCATAAACAAACTCCCAGAACTCGGGACAATCCTCGACCAAATGCCCCTACTGACGCTGAAAATCATAAAATTAGAGTAAATCTCCGACCGCGGGTCGGCAAGGCATAACCAGAGGGAGTTGCAATGCGTGAGCGGCCATCAAAGCCCTAAAAATATCTGTAAAAGATTCCGACAATGGTGAATGAGGAGCCCACTTCAGGCAAAGTGGATGCTGAGGGGTATGAGAGGATAATGGAGATGGTTGTGGGGGTTACATAGGCAATGGTGCATGGCTAAGGGAAGGATTAGGTAAAGGCATATGCGGAGTGGGATGATGAGGTATGTAGTGGACGGCATCCACCTGCTCGGGGTGTGGTGTTTCCTTGACCAGAGGTGGAGACGCGTGCGAGTATGAAGAGGCAGAAGGCTAACTCGTGGAGGGTTGATATGTGGTAGGATATGTGGGGGTATATGGGTATGTGGGAGCAGAAGGCCGACTCATGGATGGATATGTGGTGGAGGGTTGACTGATGAGAGACGATGGGTAGGAGCTGTATGTGGGCGTAGAAGGTGAAGGGGACTCGGGGTCAAGGGAAACTAGGAGTTGTTGGCGGATGAAGTGGGCTCGACTATACAATTGTTGCCAGGAGGTAATATCATTCAAGGCTAAGATAAAGCGGTAGTCGGGTGTTGCATTAGAAATGAGCATTTTAATCTGTTCTCCCTCCGGAATATGCCTCTGGACTTGCACGACCAGGTAACGCCAGCAGTCGGTGAAGGTAGAGAACTCCTCGTCGGGCTTCATCTTCTCATGGGCCAGATCAACCATGAAATTCTTGGGCCCAACCTGGTCTTGATATTGCTGAAGAAATTTCTCTTGTACAACTTGAAAATTCACCACTTGATCTTGTGACAATGCAAAGAATCAATCCTGAGCCCGGCCTTCTAGTGAAAGATCAAATAAATAGGTCATCAAACATTAGTCATGTCAGAATTGGGCCGACTCATAAAGAAACTCCTTCAAGTGCACATAAGGGTCACCGACTCCACCATAGCGGTGATATGCAGGAATTTATGAATGCGGTGGAAGCTGAAGACCCTGGAATGCAAACGGGATGCTCAAAGAAGTTTTGGGATCAATTTGACATTGAAGCTCATCAAGCTGGCGTTGGGTTTGAGAAATCATCTCCTCGATAGGGAGAGACCAAGAAGGATGCAAGCCAGCCCAAGTAAGAGAGTGTGAATTTGGGCCAGGATTATGGTATTAGGCCAGATAAGGGGATTCAGACTGAGGAGAAGAGAAGCTCATTCCAGGAGTGGAAGGATACGTGGGCCTGGAAGGATCATGAACATGAGAATAGGGACCCATTGGGCCAGTAGCGACATGGATAGAAGGAGCGGGCCCATTAAGAGAAGTAGGCCCATTAAGCGAATAGGAAGGCCGGTTATGAGAATAATGCCCATTAAGATGATTAGCAACGCATTTTTGGGCCTGGACCGGGTCCATTTGGAAAGCGACAGATGATAAATGGGCCACAAGATTTGCTTGTGGGTCAGAAGGGTCACGAGGAGATGGGCCCGTGTGGGAAGAGGAGTCCACGCGGGAATAGGAAAACGAGGAAGAAGAAGGGTAATATACAGGAGTAAAATGACAGTCCATGAGGACAAATGGAGACTTTATATAGAAAAATCAGGGAAATACAATGAGGGAAGTAAATGGCTCGAGGATCAAAGAGAGGGACTGACTCAATAATGTAAAGAAAAGAAGAAAAGAAACCTAGAACACTAAGACTAAACAATCAGACACACAGAATGGACTAGCCTAAATGGGCCTAACAATCAAAATTTATATGGATGATAAGGGATACCACAAAATAACACAAATGGGCTTGGACAAGTCCAAACAACACAAACAATATGAAGGATTTCACCAAGCCAAACAAGTTAACATGATGGGAAGTATTTTAATGTCAAAGTTTTAGGTGGGCCTTTTAATAATTTAGATTGAGATTAATTCCCTCAAGATAAGTATCTTATAGGGAATAAGGTCCAAACTTTGGGTTGACTAAGGTTAACTCCTTCACAACATATGCAAAATGTAAGCCTAAGGGGTGGAAAGGTACAACCAGCCCGGCATCCGTGTGAGAATCCACGGCTCGCGGGGACTTACAGAGATCTCACATAAGATCACCTAGTCGAGCCCAAATAATATAGGAGCAAGAGAATCACTTACCGAGGGGAATGCAACTACAATATGCAAATATCCAAGATCCTATGTGCACCAGGGTGCATACAATTTGTAGCCTAAGTCTAACAAATCAAAGTAATAATAAAATTATGTAAATATCATAAAATACCTAAAAAATGTAAAACAATATGAATAACAATAATGCAAGACAAGAAATAGGGACAGTTAGGAACTAAAAGATAGGAAAAATCAAAAAAGAGCAACATCCCTTTGTGTTTGCCCCTAGACCTACAAGTGAATTTTATGCATAAAATATAAAATTAAAGGTAATATTTAAATATGCAAATGAAGTCCAATGCATGCAAACAGTATATGGATGCGAAGATAATATAAAAGACTACACAATGGAACCAAAAAATAGGCAGAACAGACCCTGGAAGATAATTTAAATCAGCAAATAAAAAGGCCCTGTGAATCTGTCCCGAATCTACCTACAGACTAGATGCAGAAAATGTAAAAATAGAGATAATTTTTAAATATGCAAATGATGTAAACTTTATATGTGTGGAAAGACAATACAAAGGACAACACAATGCAATAAAAATTAGCCCAATCCGACGTCAGGAGACAAAGTTATGCCTGAATGAACAAGGCCCCTGTGAGCAGTGTGCCTGTCCGGCCAGAACCAAGAAAAGGTCACCTAGATGACCATTTTTACCCTATATGCGGTCTACTGGAAGACCACCCAGGACCTGTGCGGCCCTGGGAGGACCGTTTCTAACCCTAGAGGGTTGGGGCGGTCCTGGAAAGGCCGTTGAAAGTTCTAGGCGGCCCTGCGATAGACCGCGTACCCCTGACATACCCGGGAATGGACAGAATAATGAAAAAACATGAAGGAGACTACCCAATCATGCATAAACACCCACCCAACATGCAAGAGACTAAAAATATAACGTGATGGAGACTAGGCATCCCACCGTGATCGTCAAAAAACTATGAGATGTAAATGTAATCTACCCTGCCCTCCAACAAGCTATGCATGCATATGTAAGTGTGATCATGAAAGTAACATGATAGCATGAACAAGGAAAGGGCGATGAAAAAAACTGAGTGAATCGTGATCGCCACCCAAGGACTAGTAGTAGGAAATAGATGTTATAAGGAATAAAAGACTACTGCATACCTTGGGAAAAATAGGAAGAAGATCGCGGCCAAAGGTGACCGCTACAACGTGATCGCGCCTTGAAGATGGGTGCGGGGAACTAGTGGGATCAGACCTCCTCTCCTTCCAGCCGGCTAGAGGAAGAGGGCCTCATGTTCATATTGATAATCTCCTGTAAAATAAAGCCATAAAACAAAAGAACACCCATTAGATCATGAAAGTGTAGAACCTACCCCGGAATGATAAAGTAGCATGAAAGAAAGGGGGAGAACGCACCGGGGGAGGGTTTTTAACCCCTATAAACGGGTGCAAATGAAAGGTGGGAGTGTTGTGTATGCATGGGATTTGAAATCACGAAATTTGATAAAGAAAGGAGAGATAAAAATATTGTGTAAAATGAAAAAAATGCAAAAACGTGCAGAAAACTATGTAAAGTGTAAAACTGTGATTATTTGTGAAAAGTGGGAGAGGAGAACTAAGCATAGGAGCGAGGAAAAAGAGCTCAAGGTGATGGAAATGAAAGAGAACACTCCCCTCTTTAGGTTGGAGTCAGAGTAGGAGGTAGACGACGCAGCATGGCTCCGCCCCGGACCGACGAAGAGCGTCCCGCCGCGAAGTTGGCTTCGGGCTTTTCTTTTCAGGATTGATCAGCTTTGAAGATGGAACCACTTTTGAAAGACGTGAACAAGAGGAATAGAAAAGAGAGGAGGACCAACAAAGTCGGTTCTCCTTTTATTTCATGGATTTCTTGTTGGGTTATCGGGTGGGACAATGATTCTTCAGAGAATAGTTTTGATAAACCCAAATCCTCTATGTCTACGTCATCTAGCTTTTCTTTTGGATCCACATGTTCATCTTCATGGCATATTTCTATACTGGCGATTCTCTCTTCCATAGGACATGATTCTTCTACAAAATGATCATGCAAACTCCACCTGGTTGATTCATTTTTACTGACCTTAGTTGGTTGACCCCCTAATCTAAATCTCTCGAGTGTTCCATTTTCCTCAATCGGCTCCTTGATTCCCTGTTCATCCTTTCCTAACCCTGCGCCAGATGTATAACCCATCTTTGACATTATGTGCCATCCTATCTCTCGGGGTTTCTCCTTAAGTACGGGTGACTCTAAGGATTCGTAGGATGGAGTAGATTGGTGGGCATCTAGGGCAGAGATAATGGGCTCCTTATCCTTTGACAACATGATCGTGGTCAGGTTCAACACCGTGGAGATGTCGGCCAATATTTCCAAAGTAAGAGCAACCTGGGGGTTAGAGATATGTGAAGAGCTTGATTGGATATTTGGAATAACATCTTGACTTGGGAGAGCAAGTCTAGCATCTGACTTATCAGAAAGGATGGGTTCATGTTGGGGAAGCTTAATCGAAGTTGGATTGATTGAGATAGGGGTCACAAAAGACTCTTCAGCAATAGGGGCTGGTTTAAATTGAGTTGGCAGCGTGGTTGGGGTAGGAGCTGGTTTGATTAAAGTAAGAGATGATAATAGCTCTTCCTGCGAGGTGTCTTGGTGTAAAGCGGATGAAGTTGAGTGGTCTTCCGCCATGTGCGGAGAAGAGACGCCTTGATTTCACGGCCGATATGATGTGCCCTTTGGTAAGATGAGAACCAAGGGCCTTGTCCCTTCAGGTGGAGTTAGAGTGGAAGGAGAGTTGGGTGATTCACTCTTAGGTCAGATCAAGACCAAAGGTCTTGTCCCTTATCCATGGCTAATCATATTTCTTGTGTCAGAGCTCACTATGCGTTGGTCATTCGCCACCTCTTCCTCATCATATTGCCAGTGTTGTCCTCTTTTCATTAGCCTAGATTCTTGGTAGTCCCTAACTGTGGCTAACCTTTCTTGGGAGTAAGATGGAACAAGAGATGATTGGTGGAAAGGAAAGGAGTTTTGGGTGTTCCCTTGCCCCTTCGTAGGCACCTTGGAGTTTGCAGTGGTAACCATGGGATAGGTAGAATTGGGGGGCTGATGGAAGGCATTGATATGATCATCAAAGCTTGCCCCTTCCGATGTCGAGACATCATAATCATCTAGATAGAATAGAAAGGAGAAATGTTTGAGTTGAGATTGGACAACATGAGCACTTTTGTAGAGTTGAACGAATGTGTGGAATTTGCTAAGCATCAAGATAGCACGGAGTTGAGGAGTTGTGTTATTGACTAGAATAGTGGTGGCTTGAAATTCTGAGATGGCAATCCCAGACTTAGAAGCCATAACTCTCCACCGATTAACGAATTGAATGAAGTCCTCGTCGGGCTTCATCTTTTCCATGATAAGGTCCATAAGAGTGGGAGCTACACTAGCCATGTGACTGAAATGAGTGATAAATTTTCCATTAAATAAATTAACTATAGAGTCCAGCCCACAAAAGTACAGTCTACGGGGAAAGAAACATACTCTACGCCGAGTGAACACTCGGCTCGACAAGCTGGTAGCTAAGAACCTCTGCGCCACACCTCCGAACCTCCTAGAGGAACCACTACACCTGAAAAATAGGGGGTGAGCCTCATCTCATTAGCTCAGTAGGGGTCCCATGGAACCCTACCTCAACAACGGTGGTAAAAGAAATAGTGCTAGAAAGAAGAACGATAGCAATAGCAAGAGTAGCAATGATAATAACAACGGTGGAAGGAACAGTCGTAAAAGAACAGGAAACCCGATAGCTATTGCATTCATGGCTCTAAGCTACTCCTAAGGGCATAGAAAGCACGCCCCGATCTTATAGTCGGGGGACTACCAAATGACGGGAAATTCTGTCTACACTTCCAGGAAAACACCACGACAACTCTTTCGTGAAGGCTCATCCTCTCAGACCAGGGCCAACCCAAGACCACACAGTCCACGAACCACCACGACCTTGCAGTCATGAACCTAACACCGTCTAGGGGACAACCTCGGCAACCTACCAGAAACCCTAGACCTCGACATCGGGAAAGCACGAGAAACCACCCGATGAACCACGTCTCGCCGATGGGAAATTGAAACTTGAGTCATGAGAAATCACATGTCACGTGATGGGAGCACCTACCCATCAGAAGTAAGGCTCGATTCATCCACTGATGATTTAGTCTATGCCCCAGGTATCTCCCTCATCCCAGGCAACATTGAGACACCATACAAGTAATCACATGACAAGGGTCTAGTCAGGGTTGTGCTCGTCACCACGTGTCCAAAGTCCCTAATCACGTACGTACACACTGATTGACTACGCTACGTCAGGCCCTCTAGTTGATTTTCCTCTAGGCCTAGACTCGAGCCGTCACAGTGGGATGCCCTACGGCAACTAGCCTAAAACCATCACTCTCCGGTGTAGCTATCCACCTACTCCCTGGTAGGTAAGCACACAAGTGCCCAGGCAAGCTGCGACTAGTGGGGGGTCACTAAACGTGAACACTCTCCATAGAGAGGTAACACCGAAGGTTACACACGCACCCATCACGAGTAACACAGAGTACTAGGTGGATCAGGGTCACTAGACTTAGGACAGTCAACTAGACCTACAGTGCATGAGTCACAAGACTCGGGTCAAGACCATCATACAACACGACATCCATGTCATCAATCTACCCTACTCCTAGGGTCAGAAACCACGGTCCAATGATTCTCAAGGAGGCCCATAACCGCCGAGTTAATTCCCTTTCCAAGGGAGACTCGAGAAACCTCCAGTCCTAGGCTTGGTCACTAATCTCACAGTTCAAGGCCATACGCATGGCCCACATGGAAACCGCCTTTTGAAGAAGCCAACGATGTGTAGGGACCACCCTCCGCACTCATACCGATATATGGTGACTTGATTTAGCGACACAGGAAAGCTCAGAACACAAAAGGGTCGCTCAGACCCTTAAGACACATGAGCATGCTAATCGAGGTAATACGGTTCCTCTGGACACCCAAAAACATGGTCACAGTACCAATGAACTGTCCGGGACATCCATGGGACCAAAGGTCGACCATTGGGTCTCAACTGGGTCGACCGGGGGCCAAAATGGGCTGCACTATTGCATTTCAGTTGACCAACCTACATGGGTTGGTCGACCAACTAGTTCGATAGGTAGAGGGCACTGCCTTCGTTTGGCTGAGGAGGCCTCGGTCGAACATGGTGTTATAACCTGTCATCCCTTTAATCACAATGAAGTCCACCATAACCGTAATGATTTTGGGCGGGGTGCCGATGGTGACTAGCAGGCTTAGGGTTCCCTCAGGATAAGTTGCTTGGCCGTTGAACCCACAAAGCAGGGCTCGAATTGGGTGGAGTCTAGATGGATTCTCACCCATCTTGAGGAAGCAATCATAAGAAAGTACATCAAGGACACTGCCATTGTCGACTAATATTCTGTCTACATTGCAATGGTTTATTGTGGCCGATACAACAAGGGAGTTGTCGTGTAGGGTTGTTAGCCCTTCCAGGTCTTGGTTAGAGAACACCAAGACCTGCTGTTCACTCGCCTACAGGGCCTTAGGGGGCTCGGAGGCCTGGCTCACCCGGTCGGCGTGACACTTCCTTCCTCGGCTACTGCATCCACCTGATGTCGCACCGCTAGCAATGACATTGATGTGGACTCCACGGGAGATATTGTCAATCTCCTAAGGGGCGGCGGTGTCCTTCTTGTATTCAGACACGTACCGGGATAACTGCCCCTGGCGAGCGAAGCATTCGATCTCATCTTTTAGTTGATGACAATCACCAATGTGGTGTCCATGGTCACTGTGGAATAGACAGTGCTTTTGGCGGTTGCGGTGTTTTGCCTTCATAGGCTTGGGTTGGCAAAGAAGGCTCGAGCCCTTGATATCTTCGTAAATTTTGTAGACGGGGGCGGTCAAGGGGGTGTACTGCTCGTACCTCCGAGAGTGCTCTTTAGGGCCTCCATCCCAGTTCTGCCTTTTTCCTTGTCCGGAGCATTGCTCGAACTGTCGCTTCTTGACCCCCTCCTGACCTGAGCCCGTTGTGCTACGGCAGGTGGTGAGGACTTCTTCGCGCTCGGTGTGGCATAGGGCCAGGGTCACAAGCTCGGCGAGGGAGGTGGGAGGATGAAGGACCAACTCGCGGCGCAGGTTCTCATCATGTGTGCCCCCAGTCAGTGCGGTTATGGTCGAGGTAACATCCAGGCAGGGGATACGCAGGGCCTCCGATTTAAATCGATTAATATAGGCCCAGAGCCTTTCCCCTGTTCCTGCTTGAGAGCCAACAACACCGCTACTTACCGTGGCAGACCGCTACTGGTGAAGCTTTCCTTGAATACTTGGCCGAACTGTTGGAAATCATGGATGCTGACCGGGGCGAGTGCTCGGAACCATGCCTGAGTACCCTGGACCAAGGTGGTAATGAACGCTCGGCACTTGATGGCATCGGACGCCCCATGCCAGGTCATGAGGGCGTCGTAGCTGTCGTAATGGTCGGTCGGGTCTCCCTAGCCGTCATATGCTTTGAAGGTCAGGAGCGAGATCCCGGGGGAGATCGCGGCCTTCAAGATGAGGTTAGAGAATGGGGATTGCTCCTCGTCCTCCGTAGTGAAGGTCTTTTGTAGGGCGCGAATGGCCCGCTCTTGCTCTGCAAAATGCCTCTCAAAGTCTCATAGCCGGAGGGACAGCTCCGGTTGTCACTAAGTCGAGGGGCTGTGGGGGCGCTCCTGCATGCTACCTCGACGCCCCTCGAAGGCCTCGATCTTCTGAGGTGGCTGGTGCGCTCCAGACTTCTCTCACCTCGGGGTGGAGGAGGCTTCTTACTCTGGGGGAGGGGCTTGCGATGGTCCACCTTACCGGTTGTGGATTAGAAGAGACGCAGGTACCCGAAATATCGATATAAAAAGACAAGTGACGTCCAATATAACTGATGCAGATTTTGGAAATTCTAAAATAGGATTATCAGGTAGATAATAAATAGCGACTCTCAATAGAGACGTTGATAAGTATGTGTAGAGATTAGGTTGGACGTCAATTCCCAAACACCAAAAGCAAACACAATGAACACCAATTAAGCAACGATTCACAGACTTAATGAGCAGTGGGGTGTGCACGTGGTGCACAAAGAAGATAATGGAAAGAAAAGATGCCGTGTGGGGCAAGCAGGGAGTGGCACACATGGGTGCCAGCAGGGAGGGTAATCAAAATGAAAGAAATAGTAGCCGTCCCACCGTGATCTCCAATCTGTGAGCTTGTCACTTGGGAATGTGATGAAAGTGTAAAGTTTAAAATGTGCTATGTAACCTATGAAAAAATAAGAGGAATGGAGCATGCGGTGCTCTAATGGAATCGTGATCGCCAGAGGATAAATCCTCAAATAAAGAAAGAAAAGGACCGCGTGAAGTACCTATGATGGGAGATAAGATGAGGGTTCTGCCTCCTCTTTCAGCTAGTCGGCCAACAAAAGAGGGTCTCTTCCTTGTTGATTACCCTGGAAACCAAACACAAACAAGGAGAACAAGCACCGGATTAGCTTAGTGCAGTGCAGTATCAATTCTATATGGAAATAAATACTTGCATGAGGGAACTGAACATCATGTGTGTTTTAAACCCCTTAAGTGTTAAGGGTGGGAAATATGCATGTAGTGATGCAATGCAGTGATCTAGCAAGGCTAGATATAAGTGTGTGAGTGGCAGAATGATGCTAAATGCAGAAGTTAAATGATAAAGAGATGAGAGGAAGAAGATGGAGGGATGCCCTCCACTAGACGACACTACAGAAGATGAAGAGCAACGCCGGTTTTAGCAGAAGAAAGCTCTTTGTTCTGAACTTAGTTGTTGCTCCTCTGTAATGTCTCACATGAGCGCCAAAAGAGTAGGGATTTAGAGGGGGAGAGTCCTTCCTTAGAAAGGACTCTAATCAAGGCAAGGATTAGCCTCCCCAATAACTGACAGGATCAATAATGGGCAATGAACAACTAGGGAAGGAGATCTGATCGCAAAAGAAATGGAAGGACAGTTGGCGTCCAGAAAACATGCCGCTAATTCAATAGGCGTCTGCCAAAACAGATGCTCATTCTTGGGACTAATTTTAGTAATTCCAGACTTTTCATAAGAATTGGCGTCTCCAAGTTCAGTCGTTAATTAAATAGCGTCCAAAATCGTGGTCGTCCATTTCTTAATTAAAATATAGCAATTCTTATCCATTAAAAGGAATTAGCCTCTGGTATAGAAGTTGCCATTTCTCGAAAATCAATAATGAATGGAAAAATATCCCAAGAATAAACGTCTCAAGTGGAAGTCGCCAATACAAATTAGCGACTGTTATATCAGATGTAATTTCCAGAAACATTCCAGAAAATAGAAAGACCCTCTTATTTAGCTCAAAATGAAATTCACTTCGGGGCATTGCATTGTGACATGAGATTTACTAATCCTAGTGTCAATTTTAGTGTGTCTACATGTGATTTTTCATTGTATATGTGTTCAAAATGTACATTAAAGTTAGGGCCAACAACATCGATTACCATGTCTGCATAGGTACTTGTGCCTGCAACATTGGCGGGCTCATACGACCAGAAGTCCTCACCACTTGGGTGGCGTCCCCAGTTCTTGGTAGCGGTAATTCGGTACTCGTATCGGGTTATCGGTGCCCTGAGCTCTGGGATTTTACACCAGGGCAAGTCCCTTTGAGTCGTTCGTTGCTGGCTTAGGGTGTTTCTTGCGAGTGTTGACGTGTTTTCCATTGTCGTGCTTCCCTAGAATCAAGATGCCGCCTCGTAGGTGAAGTGCCCCAGTTCCTCGAAATGAGGCTAGTGTTTCACCGGATCTTGCTGTACCGATTCCTGCCCAGGCTGCACCTGTTCCTATCCCGCCTGCGGAGTTGCCCGGTGGTCATGGATGAGCACTGAAAGAATTTCTGCTATTCCATCAACCGACATTCGAGGGTCAATCAGACCCGGAGGTTGCGAGGGAGTGGTTGGATGCCACTGAACGCATCTTCCAATGCATGGAGTGCGTTGAGGACGAAAGGGCCATGTTGGCTTCTTATCAACTTCATGGTACTGCACGCACGTGGTGGACCACGGAGTGGGAGGTTGCCTTCCATTCCCATCCGCTTCGATAGATTACATGGGTGGAGTTCGGTGCTGCATTCGAATGTGTCTACACTCCTGCCTGCCTAAAGTTAGCCAAGATGTACTAGTTTCTGGAGCTGACACAGGGTGAGATGTTAGTGCTACAATATCGAGATAAGTTCATTGAGTTGGGTCGGTATGCACCACACATCTTTACCGATGAGACTGTGAGGACTCAGCAGTTGCTACGTGGACTGAAAGCAGAGTTGAGCCTGCCGCTGTTCGCTACTAGTGTAACTAAGTTGGATTCTGCATACCAAGTTGCCGTCGCACTAGAGTTAGAGTTGGCGAGGACTCGAGGACTCCCTCAGACTAGGATGGTTCCGTCGGCCGTGCAACATCAACTGCTCGACCAGTCATCTATTCCAGGAGCTTTTTCTACTTTCTCTGCTGTCGATGGTGCTTCCTTCCCACAATCTCAGGGCAGGGGATTCCGATTTAAGAAGAAGAAGAAGAGGTTCGATCAGTCGGCATTTTCTGACACGAGTCAGCAGTCCGTTTCCTCTGTTCGACTGCGTCAGGATTTTGTTACTTTTCAGCCAAGGTTATGTTCTAGGTGCGGTGGCAGTCATCCGGGTGTGCCGTGTTCTCTGTCGGTTGTCTGTTATCACTGCGATCAGCTGGGGTACATCTCCCGAAACTGTCCGTTGAGGCTACAGACGGTGCAGTTCTCGCAGACTTCTCAGCCGCAGCAGTCTTAGTTTCATCTTCCTCTGGCACCTCAACCTCAACCGTTCCATCCACCAGTTGCTGCTCCTTCTCAGCAATCGTCTATAGCTAGTCATCCGCCGAGAGCCAGAGTTACTTACATCACTTGTGCGGAAGCGTTGGCGTCTAATCTGATCGAAGGTATGATTTCAATTTATGATCGCTCAGCGCGTGTTCTTTTTGATTCGAGTGCAACCCATTATTTTATCTCCGAGGATTTTATTACTCGTATCGAAAAGTCGGTGAATGAAGTTTCCTGTGACATGCTCGTGGGGTTGCCGTCTGGCAATTATATGTCCACTCCTCTGTACCTGAAAAATTCTCTGGTTATGGTCAGTGATCGAAAACTACCAGTGAGGCTTTATGCATTACAGTTGGCCGACTACGACGTGATTCTAGGTATGGATTGGCTGGAACTTTATGACGCCGTGGTTGACTACCGTCTCAAGCGAGTCTATTTCATGCCACACCCCATTCCAGCTAACCCCTTATTCTGGCCCTCAAAATTCTAACCAAATGTGAAATGGGCATAAGACAGGGATATCCGGGGCTTAACACCCAACCAAACGTAGCCTTAGGGGATCTGAAGGCAGTGTGATTTTTTATCTTTGAGGAACATCCGGATCTAGTTATAACCGGATGACCCGTTCATGAAAGACAAGACTTCACGTCCAGTGGTCATGTCGACCATCATTTTTGTGATCGGGACTAGGAAGTCATCCTTCGGACAAGCTTTGTTGAGGTCCCAGAAGTTGACGTAGATGCAGACTTGACCACTTTTCTTCTTGACTGGGATAATATTGGCGAGCCAGATCGGGTAGATACATGGCTCGATGAAGTCGACCTCCACCATTTTATTGACTTCGACCGAAACTTGGAGTTCCAGCTCATGGTGCATGCGCCGCTGTGGCTATTTGACTGGAGTGGCTAAGGGAGAAATGGCTAGCTCATGCTCCGCTATGGAGGGGTCTAGCCCTGGCATCTCCTTGTATGTCCAGGCGAAGCAGTCTTTATATTCGAGCAGGAGTTACTTGTAGTCCTACCTTTCAACCTCGGTGAGGAGAGCGCAGACGAACGTTGGCTGGGGGGCTTCATTTTCACCCAAGTTGATTTCCACGAGTTCGTCGACGGTTGCCTAGCCACTATCCTCAAACTCGGGAGGAGTGGGTTGGAAGTCAATGAAATCTTCATCGTCAGTGTCGGCTTCGTGTACGTCTTGATCTTCGAAGCCACCAGTTGCAGTTGATAGAGCTGGGAGATTGTTATTGTTAGGCTTGAACTGGGATTGTTTTGGATTGTCGGTGCCTGGCTAACAATTATCAACTGGTGCCATCGAAGCTTGGCTGGAGTTGCCTACTAAAGCTGGCAGTGCTTCATGGCCGTTGTTGTGAGAACATTCCTCATCAGGAAAATTTACCGAACTGGGCTCTGTGACTGGATGGAAGACACCGGGGGCTTCCTTAGCCCCATTGTCCTTGCAGGCGAATGGTCAAAACTCATCGAGTGCTTGAACTGGGGTACTATTCTTGGCGGGGAGCGAGATTAAGATATCCACTTCCTCATCCCCGGAGCTATCGAATTTGGTGTCGATGTTTGCTTGGTCATTGACTGGCTGTACCGGGCCTACGACATTGACAACATGGTAGATGCGGAAGTATGGGTCTTGGTCATAGCCGAGTCCCCTGGTGTCTTTGTGGGAGAATGAGGGTTGCCCCCAGACCTGGGAAGGGGTCCACAGCTAGTGAAAATATTCACGCCGTGTGAAACCTTGCCATTGAGGAATATGCTGCTTAAGGCACATCTCCCAGATATGTGGCGGCAGGTCATCCAATACTTGGATGGCTTCAGGGGTGTTGTCAAATTGCTTAGACCAGCCAAAGTCATCTTTGTTGACACCCATTTTTTGTCGATGACTTGAGTCATTTCCTATTACCATTATTTTTGATGCCTTGAGTTGTCCATTACTCGTTGGGCCATTTCCAGGCATATCCTTGGAATCATTTTATGGGTATCTCCCTCCCTGGCTCGGTCTGCTAAGATTCAGGGCTTAATGGGCCTTGATTTTGCTTAAATTATCTCATTTTTTTCAATTTCCAGCGTCCAGGTAGTACGCGGTCTATCGCTGGGCCGTTTAGTTACTGAGCGGTCTGTTTGGAACTGTTTAACGATTTATTGGATATTTATTTATTGCATGCATAGCTATATTGCATTCATGTAACATGTAATTTACTTAAAGCAAGCTAGCACCTGAGATATAATTCCTACTGAGCGTTCGCTCATTCAGTGTTTTGCTATATTTTTCACGTAAGTCTGATGATGAGACTCAATCAGATGGGGAAGGTCAAGAGTGAAGAGATTAGAGCTATCCCGTCTATCCAAGCATCTACTAGTCTTATCTTTCTATTTTCTTGAGTCACTCATTATACTTTTTCTTTATTGAGTCTTAGCATTTCCGTTACGTGAATTTGTAATAGAAGCTTTGAGGTTATAATTGAATGAAGGATGGGTTATCTTTACTTTTGCGCACTTTGTCTTTGTGTCGAATACACTAACTCTCTGATTGACATGATCGATATAAACTCGTCACGCACTCCGAGTTCCTTCCGCGCTCAGGGCGTGACAAGCTGAGGGATCTGGGGTGTGGATATTATCCCTGGATCATCTGTTAACATTTCAAAGGTAGTCACCTAACCTCAGACTTTAGGGGTCAATGATGCATTAGAATGGTTTCAAAATATTCACTATACTTTGAAGAGGGACTAAGGGCATGTGGGGACGACCATCATGATCATTTTTAGTTTCTATTTTTCATCAAATGAGTCTCCTATGTGTCTCTGTCGAAATGCAATCCCTGGGAAGGTCAGAACAATCACTAGGTAGGTCTGAGAAAGTCCCAAGTAAGGTCTGTGCACATATGGTGTAGACCCAAGTAAGGTCAATGCACATATAGTTTAGACTCTTGGTGAGGTCAATGCACCTGTAGTGAAGTCCCAAGTAAGGTCTGCGTACATATGCTGCAGACCCAAGTAAGGTTGATGCACATATAGTTTAGGCCATGTAAGGTCGATGCACATATAGTTTAGGCCATATAAGGTCGATGCACAGTGGCACAGTCCAGTACGAGGTCAAGGCACATTTGGGGATGGGCTATGTAAGGTCGATGCATATTTGGGAAAAGGCCATATAAGGTCGATGCACATATGGGCCAGGCCTAAAGTAAGGTTGATGCACATTGGCACAGGCTAGAATAAGGTTGGTGCACATTTGGTGAAGTCCCAGGAAAGGTCGACGCACTTTTGGTCCAGGCCTAAAGTAAGGTCGATGCACATTGGCACAGGCCAAAACAAGGTCGGTGCACACTTGGTGAAGTCCCATATAGGGTCGATGCACATTTGGGATGGGCCAATATAGTTCGATGTGCATTTGGGAAAAGGGCCATGTAAGGTCGATGCACATTTGTGGAAAGGCCATATAAGGTCGATGCACATTTGGGAAAATGCCATATAAGGCCGACGCACGTTTTGAAAAAGGCCATATAGGGTCGATGCACATTTGGGAAAAGGCCATGTAAGGTCGAAGCACATTTGGGGATGGGCTATATAAGGTCGGTGCACATTGGCACAGGTCGATGCACCTGCAAATTCTGTTCCAGATTTCAGAAACTTAGTAAAAGAGAGTTTTGAAAGGGAATTTTAATTTATAATAATCTAAAAAATTAAAAAAATGATGAAAAATTAAGTTAGCACTCCACTGTAAAGATTTCATGCTCCCAGTAAATCTATACTTGAAGATTTAAGTCATTTTCTATACATGTGTAGCTCTGAAATAAACATGTCCTCTTCTACATGGTAGTAACCTGTTCATGCTCCCTGTGTTATGATTAGTCCACTTAAACATGTTGGAAGCATTTAAATTTCTGAAATGGCTTGGAATGCACGTCCAGGATGGTGGACGCCCATTTAATGGGCGACCATAGTGTCTGACGCCATTTCTCTGAAAGTTTCCGTGCTCAACTATGGCTCCTCCCTTCCTCATTTTGAGGTCCGTTTCACTTGGGTAAGGCTCCTGGTGGCTTTCCAAGCTGTGGAGGACTATGTTTTATCTCCTACCAAATTAATTACCTCAATCCTTCTGGAAATTAATCATTGAAATCTCCCCTTATAAATAAGCCCTGTAGCTGCTCTTGAAAGGAGCCTGGTTCAATTTGTAGAGGGGAGGTGCTGCCCGTGTGCTGGCTGAAGGAGGAAGTCTTCCCCTACGTCTGTTGATTAATCTCTCGGAGGCTTCCTCCCGACTGTTCATCCGAAGCTAAAGGCAGGAGAAATCCCAGGCTTTTCTTCCTTCCTCATCTATTCTCTGTTCTATATTATCTGTGCTTTTTCGTCTGTTACTTTAACTGCATGCACGCATCATATTCCTATCAATCCTTCTTTCTCAACCGCGTTGGGAACTCTCCACCAGTGCAACACTTGCATGTAAATTTTTTTTTATCATTTATCATCGTTTCCATACCCATTGCATTGGGGTTTAAGGGGCGACACCCCCATCAGGTGTGTTCATTGACATATTTTCACAAATATATATTTACTTGGGATGTTGATACTACACCTTGGTTCTAATTCCTATTTTTCTGATTGGTGTTTGCCTTTCTTGCAAGGGTAATCTAAAGAGGAACTCTCTCCGTCGGCCAGCCCACAGGAAGAGAAGGAAGTCGACTCATAATCTCCCCACTCTTTAAGGTACTCCGCGATCCCTCCATATTATTATTGGTTATTCATTTGAGGCCCTCGCGTCCTCTGGCGATCACCCTCCACTGGCATCCTACGCTATGCTTTCTTTTATTTTTTTTAGTGGATTTTAATTAGATCTACAGCACTCACATTCCCTGAGAGAGAAATCCACTCTTGCACGACCTTACCACCCAACGAGCACTATCCGAGAGCCCACTGGGAGCAGTGAGCACTCGTCTAGAGGGTCTACTCGTTTGTCAGAACCATTACAGTGACCTCAATCCTCCTCTCTCCCCTTTGCTCTTCTCTGTTCCTTACCTAAATCGTTGTTGACTTAAGCATCGGAGGGTTGACCCCCAGGGTAACGCCCAGGTCTCCTTCTGATGCCTCTCTAGCTTCTAGTGTTTGCAGACTTCCATAGGTGCCGGACGACTTTCCTGATAAATAAATAGAGAAGGTGGTCTTGGATTCCTCCACGGTGACTGGAGGCTTCCTATCCGCCGAGACAGGACGGAAGACCGTAAACCTCCAGCTGTCAGAGGGATCACGAGCACTCGACCTACTGATATACACATAGTGTATCGCCCAACCCTTGAGGTTGGATGCCGCTTCGGAGACCCTGATGATATTGCGACTGGGGCGAGCCTTAAAATAGGCGTAAGCTGTATCAGTGGGATAGCTCTGAAGGCTGTAAAACTGCCGACAGAGGTTGATGTTCAGCTCCACTGAAGCCTTCCGACACATAAAAATGAAACCACAAAGAATGTGGTAGGAATTAGGGGATAACTCTCCTAGACGCCGACTGTAATGGTGCAAGATGGACTGGATAAAGGGATGTACATGATAAACACGATGGGTATGGTGAGCTAGAAGGGGAGGGGTTGAATAGATCACCTCTAAAACGCTCTCCACCACTCTCAAGTGGGTCCGTACACGCATGCGCAGGAAAGCTACGACTAGTGAACGGGTCACCAATGTGAACAGCGAAAGTCACGCACGCACCCATGGCGAGTAACGAGGAGTAATAGGTGGCTCAGGGCCATCGACTTGGGACAGTCGTCTAGACCTAAAGACCCAACGGTCCTTGACTCACGAGACTTGGGTCAAGACCGCTGCACGTGACAGCACAACGCCGTCAATCTGGCCTAATCCCTAGATCTGAAACCAAGGTAGCACGATTTCCAAGGTAGCTCACAAGCCACCGAGATAATCCCCTATCCAAGGGACAAGCGGGAAATCTCCAGCCCCAGGCTGGGCGACTGGACTCACAGTCCGAGGCCATCCACATGGTCCACACGGAAAACACTTCCCGAAAAGCCAATGACATGCGGGAATAGCCCTCCGCTCTCACGCCGACTCACGACGACTCGATCTAGCGAAATCACGAAGGCCCGGAACACATGGGGTCACCTGGATCCCCAAGACCCACGGGCATGCTAATCGAGGTAACTCGGCACCTCCAGACACCCCAAAAACACGAACACAGAACCCACGAGTGTCCGGGACATCCACGAGACCGAAGGTCGACCACTGGTTCACAACCGGCTTGACCAGAAGCTAAAATGATACAAACGGAGCACGGGTAGCACGGAAAACCAGGTGGCGGTCTTCCCCCAGACCGTCACCCTCAGATGGCGGTCCACCCTGGACCGCAAGCTAGCAGTCCACTCTAGACCGCAACTCGCTAGGAACACCTGGACAAGATGCGGTCTTCCCTCAGACCACAACCCCAAGTGGCGGTCCTGTCCTGACCGCCGCCATCAGGTGGCGGTCAGTCGCAAGGCCACTACCACATGGGACCACTGGGCAAAATGCGATCACACCCAAGCCGCAACCCGAGGAATGCAGTCAGGGCCCGACTGCATCCCCAGGGGCCCACAGAAGATCTGGTTGACGCGCCCGTCGAGGGTGCGTTGACCTCGCCAGGTGGCGGTCTTCGCCTGGCTGCCACCATCAAGTGGCGGCCAGTCGCGAGGCCGCTACTTGGAACCGACATACGGGCAAGGTGCGGTCTTACCTTGGCCGCTACTATAGAAAACGGTCGGTCGCAAGACCGCATCTTGCCACCGACACGCCCGACTTAACAAGGCAGGAGACGGTCTCCCCAGGGCCGCCTCCTCAAGTGGCGGTTCCTGGTAGGACCGCCTCTTGCTTACGAGCCCGAAAACGGCGAACACGGCGGAAAATCTGATTCCACGTCCTGTTCACACCCATGTGAAGGGAAAAATAAGGGGAAACTCTTCCCTAACCTCTCTAGCACGGAGAGGACCCATTCAAACTCCCAAAATGCGATCAAAATGCGAGATCCGGTTCACACCCCAAAATTACA
Organism: Amorphophallus titanum; assembly: GCA_024336825.1. Lineage (NCBI taxonomy): Eukaryota > Viridiplantae > Streptophyta > Magnoliopsida > Alismatales > Araceae > Amorphophallus > Amorphophallus titanum. Next base: position 19,395 of record JANBPO010002652.1, read on the forward strand.
CGTTTTAACCCCTGCGGGAAAATAAACTCTCTCGGCTCATCTCGGGCTACCAAATCTGCGGGAAATGAACTACAGGGGTTGAGGAACCATCCCCCTACCTTCACCGAAGATTCCGCACGCCGAGGACACCGATCCGCCAAGAAAACGCCATTTAACCTCCGCCGGGCTCGCGATCCCGCGAACTGCCACCACCTCTGCGATCCTCGTCCCGCGCACGTCGCTCCTCGCCCCATGAGCATCGCCGCCCTGCCCTCGCCACCTCCGTCGGCCGCTCGGAGTGAGAGGGGGAGAGGGCAGATCCACCCCAAAACAAGGTGGAGGATGATTTTATTGATTGAATGGGGGCACTGGGACATAATACAACCTCAAGTGTCTTTCATTCAGAGGTAGGAACTGAACCTCTCCGCGGTGGTTGACAATCACATCGGCTCTGCCCTCGTAGACTTTTTGGACTACGTACGGTCTGAGCCAATTTTTATTCAGCTTGCCCATGGGGCAGGTAGCCATGACGTCTCTTCTCTTGACCATAATGAGGTCATCTTTCTTTAATTCGCGTTCTCTAACGAGCTTATCAAAGGCACGCGCTATTCGGGCCTGATAGACCTAGATGCTTTGTTGGGCCTGAAGCCACTTTCCCTCCAGACTGGCGAGCTCTTCGAGTCTTCGCTCGACATTTCTCTGTGCCTCACAGACTAGCTCGTGCTGGATGGCGACCTGCAAGGAGGGGATCTGCAGCTCGATGGGGACTATTACTTCCGAATCGTACACCAGGGAGAAAGGTGAACAGCCCGTCGGGGTCTTGTACACAGTTCGGTACCCCCAAAGCACCTCGTACATCCTCTCTTCCCAGTCTTTCTTGTTAGAGCTAATAATTTTAGCCAGGAGAGTGCAAAGAGTTTTGTTGAAAGCTTCAGCCAGACCATTGGCCGGTGGATTGTAGGGAGTTGACGTCCTCCAGTCAATCTTCTTTTTTTCTGCCAGTCGGTAGACCTTCTGGTTGCAGAAGTGGCTTCCATTAACTGAGATAATTCGGTCGGGGGTGCCGAACCGAAATATGATATTGCGGTGGACAAATATGGCGATGATCTCCTCAGTGACCTCCCTTAAGGTGACAGCTTCGGCCCAGCGGGAGAAATAATTAGTCACTACCAAGATGTACTTACAGCCTGTGGATGAGGTAGACAATGGACCCACGATGTCTGTCCCGCATTGGGCAAAAGGCCAGTTGGGCACCGTAGGATGCAGCGGCACGGGTGGCCTCCTAGGTATCGTGGCATGCTCCTGTCACCTTTGACATGACTTAACATACTTGCAGCAGTCGTCAAATATCGTTGGCCAATAATAGCCAAGCTTCTTTATTTCAATTTTCATTTTCAGCCCCGCCTGGTGTACACCGGCTGCCCCGGCGTGAACCTCCTTCATAACTCTCCAAACCTCTTCAATGGACAGGCATCGGAGGAGTAGCTTCTACTTGGCATCCACCACAATTCGAAATAGTATCCCATTTCAGAGCTCATAGGAGTCCTTTATTCTAATCAGTCTAATCTTCTCTTCCCTCTGCTTGGGCAGTTGTCGGTATTTGAACCACTGCATAAGAGGGTCTCTCCAGTCAAGCAGACTGACAGCTTTCACTGTGGCGACCTCCCATTCTTCTTCTTTCGGTCCTTCTTCTATCATGCTAGGCACCTGTCATTGGTTGATCACTCAAATGTCGAGCGACCCATCAGGCGGGACTGCTAGTGAGCTTGCCAACTTCGCCAGGGCGTCGGCTTGAGCATTCTCTCATCTGGCGATGTGGCCTATCTCAAGGAGGTAGAATTGCTCCATGAGCCCCTTCGCCTTAGTGTGGTAAGGGAGTCACTCTGGCTTCCGGACGTCAAACTGTCCCTGGACTTGCTTGACGACCTGCAATGAATTGCCAAATACTTGCAGCATTTTAATCTCCATTTACAGAGCAATTTGGAGGCTGATAATCAGAGCTTCATACTCTGCTTCATTATTTGTGCAGGGCTTGGATAAAGTGGATAATTATTTGAAAACCAACAACCTTAGGGCTCTGGGACATGAACGGCTAAGTATATACCGCTCAATGAGGTTGAGCGGCTATACCCAAACTGTGTGTCAGCTTGTCAGTGGAAATTTAAAAATTAACTAAATATCCATAAAATGGATGAGCAGCTTAGGACCACCCGCCTAAAGTATGGACGGCCGGAACACTAACCGTTCATGCATGGACGCTTGAAATTCATAAAATGAGATAATTTAAGCAAAATCAAGGCCCATTAAGCCCTAAATCGAAGCAAACCTAGCCATGGAGGGAGGCTATGCATAAAATAAGCCCAAAAGTGTGCTAGAACATAGCCCAATGAGTAATGGACAGCTCGAGGCATCAACAAATGGTGGTAAGAGAAATGACTTAACTTATCGGCAAAAAATAGGTGTCAACAGATGCCCCTCCTTAACGTCCTCTTTGCAGGGGAGTGAGCGAGGGTGAAGTGAAATTGAACATGAAGATGAAGCGAAAATGAGGCAGAGCAGACTGAAAAGCGGGCGTTAAGGCAAAAGACACCCATTTTCTCACCAACGAGCGATAGGAACCTTCCGAAAACTCTGAACTAAACACGAGGTATGATTGGGCTAAAATGACGCCAGTTTGGAGGAACTAACTAAAGTAAAAGCAAGGTAAAAAGGAAGCAACCTCATTGGGGGACACAATTCACAACCAATGAGGGAATCAAAGCAGCAACGAAAACTAAAGAAATAGATTAAAACTCTAGACAAGGACTCTTAGTCATTCAAACCAGGTGAACAGACCAGAGAGAACCTTCCAACTCTGAGTGGAATTTTTCCTCTTACTCAGACACTGAATGCATAGCCATCCATTACTAGTGGGACTTTTTCCTAGGTAGACCATGGGTCATGAATGCTAAAAGATGCACATGATGCATGCTGGGCTAAAATAAAGGAAATCATTAAATCGAATACAAATAAAGGATAAAATAGAAACTGCTAGAGAATAATATTGCTAGATCGGGGCGATCAGGGTCAGGACACTACCCGCAACCACAGTGTGTGAGATAGAACCATCGTCCCCTAATTTTCCCAACCTAACGACCTATCCGAAGGTTAAACGCGTGCACCTGGATCATCATTATTTTTGTTAAAGGGGAACGTCAGATCCTGGAACATGTGAGCAACCAACTGGTTCTCGAGATAATAAGCTTACATACCACATAGTAATGCAATAAGGGATATAGGGATCGAGATACTTACCTGACTTACCTGATGGTGATGAAAGGCAAGTTGGAGCAATACTGCAAAGAAATTATGAACTAGATCTTGCAATATTTATCATGAAATCTGATTTATCAATTAATCACATATGTAGCAAAGAAGGGCTAAAAAACATTATTTCAACACGTGAATGGTCAACAGAAGGCCGCTCAACAAAATCCATGGTCCATATTGGGCCGTTCAGATGCTATTAGCTTGAACACGATCGTGAATATGAACGGCCGGCCAATGGACCACCCAGAAAATTGAATGGCCACGCCATAGCCGTTGGATGGGAATGCACCGTTAAAGATAGCATGGTCTGCCTGTAGACCATCCAGATTCAGAGTGGTCTATCACTAGACCGTGCCATTACTAGCGATTTAAAAAAAATAAACCTTTCCTCTTCCTCCTCCCTCTCCACCGTAACCGACGGTGGGAGGGAAGGAAAACGCCCCCACTCCTCCATCTCTCGCCCCTTTCAAGCTCCCCCTCACTCACCCTCTCAATCTCACTCTCTCAATCTCCCCTGCCACTCATCTATGCGCACTAAGTACCAAGCCCTAAACCACCCAACACAACGGATGGCTGGCGAGGAGGATTGTATGTGGCCACCGACAGCCACCGCGGAGGAAGCGGCGGCACCACCACCTGTGGCCGAGGGAGTGGCACCCGCGATCGCGGAAGAAGCGACAACGGCCGTCGTTCGTGAAGAAGAAACCCAAGCACCGCCGGAGGTGGCCACGGCGGAGAAGGAGAAACCCCCACGGAGCTCCGAGGTAGGTCATCTAAACCCTTTCCCATTTTCATTTCATCTCATGCATGCTATGTTAGGGTAAGGGTTAGGGATATGCGACCCCGTTAGGGCTGGCTGGGAGGCCTCATGGGTCCTCACCACCGGCGGGGAGGGCCTTCACGTCGTCGGAGACGACGGTCAATAAACGGTTCGACAGGGACCACTCCCGAAAATTGCACAGCTCATATAGAGCCGTTCACGACCTGCACGGCACAATGGGTAGCTGTCTTGGGGTATTCGAACCGACTGGAGTGAGGGGCCTAGCACGGTTTGAGGAAAGTTGTGGGAGAGTAGGACAGGCAATTTTTGTCCACTTAGAATGTGAAACGTTGAGAACAACACGGTCCACATCAGTCTGTCCATGAGCACATGGTTATAGGAGAGCCGTGTAGGTTCAGAAGATGGAGGATTTGAAAGGGACACAGAACGGTTAATGGGTAACCGTGGGAGCATTGAGCGGCCAAAATAGGGCCGTGGACTTCTGAACTGGGGCTATAAGCAACAGCTAGTACCAAACCGTGGAAGAATTGCACAGACCATGTCTAACTGTTCATTTAGCAGAGTGCCTTATTTATTCATTTATTTATTTTATGAAATGTATACAATTGTCCTAAATGCATGTAGGGAAAGCGCAGGACCCGGATCTCTTAGTTGTAGGTCCGGGCAGTGTACCTTGCACTGTTTGACTTCCAGCGGTAGAGACTGGCGGCGATGGGATTCGCCGAGTTCCTGAGCATAGAGGTCAGCCAGTTTGACACACCGCTATCTATGCTCTGCACGACCGCTGGGACCCAGTGAGTTGCACGTTCCTCTTTCCATGGGGCCACATGGTCCCCACGTTAGAGGACGTGGCGCGCATCACTGGCCTACGTGTGCATGGGTCCCCGGTTAGCGAGAGGACTTACCCCGACTGCCGGGAGATGGCCAAGGAGCTACTGGGGTTGGAGCTGCTTCACCTGGAGCAGCAGTCCACTACTCTGACTAGAGCGGCACTTCAGGATAGCCTTGGGCTGAGGCGAGCAGGGATCGCGACCGGTGAGCTGCCCGAGCAGCATCTCCAGAGGCTCGTGGATCGGGCCAGACCGAGAGTGGCAGTAGAGCCGGGGTCGGAGGCAGATCGAGTACTAAGGCAGTTCCTGACACTATTCTTTGGATGATTGTTGTTCGCGACGAGACTGGACGTCATCAGCTACTGCTTCCTGTCGTTACTCGAGGACCTAGACCACATCGGCGACTATGTGTGGGGAGCAGCAGTTCTCGCCTTCTTATTTGACATGTTGACCTCCACTAGCTGACGCATGATGCTCGGCGGCTTCTCCCCTATACTCCAGGTACAACCCTACCTCTAAACTAGTTGCGTAGTTCCTATATGCTTCCTATATGTGGTATATGCTAATGTTTAGTAAAATGCAATGCAGGTGTGGGCCTATGTGAGACTGTGTGATGCAATGCAGGTGTGGTCCTATGTGAGACTGTGTGGGTTAGGGAGAGGCGAGGAGACCCACCCCGAGCTGTTGCCCATTGCCAGGAGGTGGACAGCCCCACGAGAGACTAGAGGCCTTCGGAGACAGGTCCGAGGGATTCAAGATGACCTGGACACCCTGCCCTACACCTCGGTACGACTCTAAACTCAGACTCTTTCATTAAATGCAATCTATATGCTTATGATGCTAATGTGACTTTTCTATTCTTGATAGGTTCAGTGGACACCCTACGAGGGCGAGGGCCAGCCCTGGGTAGTGGGGGCCCTCGCCTTCTAGGGGCGCGATGTGTGGCTTCACTGCATGAATGTAGTGGAGCCACTCCACTTCAGGCTAGTGATGAGGACGATCGGCGTCCTCCAGCCAGCGGTCGAGTTCCCGACACTCAAGAAGCCAGGAGAGCGCATCGGGCGACACCCTCGAGGCCTGGCGATAGTCCTAGACTGGACGACGTGAGCTGTGGAGAAAATCGCGGATTGGACGACACTCGGGCGGGTCGCGAGCAGAGAGCGAGGAGGTGTACTACACAGCATACGCCCAGTACTACCGGGACCAGGTGTTCCGGGGTGCCCGCCAACCGGTATAACTTCTAACCCTAGCACTCTTTAATTATGCTTATGCTTTCTATATGATTGTGCACTGACTCTTGGACTTCCTAAATG
>JANBPO010002657.1:0-26571 GCA_024336825.1 Amorphophallus titanum
TACATTTTTTCTTAAATAACTTACCCAGCGTACATGTGTGTAAGTGAACCGCCTGTGCGCTACGCATAACTTGTAAACTATGTACGGTACGTGACGAGGCGGACTTCATCCCTACGATGGCCAATGGCAATTATGGCAGTGGCAGCGCCGCTGAGGGGGATGGACGGTGGTAGTTGGCTTTGCCGGGCCGATCGGTATCGCATCTCCCCACCGGCCCCCTAACCGGCTCGGTTAGCTCCACCTAACCCCCCTCCTGCACGCCCTGCCTCCCCCCGCCCGCCCCCTGCGTGGCGCTGCGCTTTAAATCCTCCCTCCACGCCCCCTTCTCCCACCCCTCCTCCCTTTATCCTATATATATACACATCAAGCCGGAGCCACCATTGCAGCGCTCCACCCTCTCCAGTGCTCTCTGCTCGTCGTCTCCCCCAGCGAGAGCTCCCCCGCAGCGGATCCGCCGATCTGGTGAGGAGCCGGCATGGCGAGGAAGAAGATCCGGGAGTACGACTCGAAGCGCCTCCTCAAGGAGCACCTCAAGAGGCTCGCCGGCATCGACCTCCGGATATGCTCCGCCCAGGTGTGATGCCTCCCACCTCTCCCCTTCAACTCGTGTGCTCTGGGACTCGCGTTCTACGCAGTGCCTTTGATGTCTGTAAGATTTTGAGAGTTTCTCTACCCCTGTATCCTCGCGTCGATGGATCGCGTTTTCCTCCGAATCTCTGATTCCGTGCGGAAATGCCGTGATTTGCATTCTACAGTTGTCCTTGCTGTTTGTAAGGTCCTGAATGCTCAGCTACTCTATGCATGCGCCGATGAGATCATTCCGTCTTTCGATTCGATCTTGTTTTTGTGTGATGGATTTATGACATTGTTTCCTTGTTTTTCCCTTCGTTTTTTTTCCCGAATTTTGATTGTCCAAGGTCACGGAATCGACGGATTTCACGGAGCTGACGAACAACGAGCCATGGCTCTCCTCCACGAGACTGGTCGTCAAGCCCGACATGCTGTTCGGGAAGAGGGGGAAGAGTGGTTTGGTGGGCCTGAACCTGGATCTGGCTCAGGTCGCGCAGTTTGTGAAGGAACGCCTCGGCGTGGAGGTGATCTGTTTGGCTTCCACATGAGATTGTGCCTGTTCTCTATAACTCATTCGCATTACTCGTTGATGATCCAAATTTGGGTGGTGCAATTTGATTTCTTATAGGTTGAGATGGGTGGATGTAAGGCCCCGATCACCACGTTCGTTGTTGAGCCGTTTGTCCCACACAACCAGGAGTTTTATCTTTCCCTTGTCTCCGAGAGGCTAGGGAGCACCATAAGCTTTTCAGAATGCGGTGGGATCGAAATTGAGGAGAACTGGGATAAGGTGTGAGAATGGTGATCTCCCACTACGATTCTTGTGGGAGGATTTTGTTCGCATCTAATGGCCTTTGTTGCTAACTCTTGCAGGTTAAGACAGTATTTCTTCCAACTGACAAGCCGATGACTTCAGAGGCTTGTGCTCCGTTGATCGCAACACTTCCTCTGGAGGTAGCGCTGTCTTTCTTGCAAGTTTTCTCATATTGCCTTTGACGATTATCATACATTCATCGGTAGAACTGTATGGATCTACTTAAAAATATATTTATTATTTGCCAGTTGCTTTGCTTTCTATGGCCAATTTGGTCACTAACATAGCTAGCGAGCTATAAAACATTATCATTCTTTTGTTTTGGTTCGATCACACGAAAAGGAGTGTGTGGAGTACATTGAAGTCCCAGATATAATAGTAAGTAATAATATTTCATTAATTAGGTTTGCTAAAGTAGCAGAAATAAAATTACTTTTTAATTAACAGTTTTAGTTTAACAATTATACTAGAGTCCAGTCCAAAAGAAAGGAAAGTACAGTCGACAGAAAAGAAAGACGTACACTGAGGTCGGGGGAAGCCTAACGTAGGCACCGCTGACAACTACGAACGTGCCACACCAGGAACTACAGAAGCAGAACGACCCACCTGAAAAGTAGGGGTGAGCCTCGTGTCACTGGCTCAATAGGGGTCATGCAGATCCCCACTGAAAAATAACGCAGTAACACAGAACAACAGCTAAAACATCAATAGTAGTAAAGAAGGAAAACTAAACTACAAAGCTGTAAAAGAAAGCCGAAAATGGAAGGAGTAGGACTGCTAGAAGAAAAGAGGAAAGAAGCCGCACCGAACAAACACGGCTACCGAACTAACCTCGACTCCCTGAGCTACTCCATGTGACAACAGAAGGGCAAACTCTGAACTAACGAAGTCAGGAGTCACCGATCCGTCGTCGAGACACCAGGCAAGCGAAGGCCTACAAGAAAGAGGCAAAAGTCCTAAAAAAACCTATACAGACAAGACAAACCCTAAGGCATACACGACGTGATTGTCAAGCACGCTCTTCTAGACATGACCACACATACACGACTAGAATGTCGTGCATAAAACACAACACTGACCTCGAGCAAGACCACGAGAGGGCTAACCTAGGAAGGTCACGATGTGCGAGAAATGTGAGAGTCACGCGTCACATGATGGAAGCACCTCCTCACTAGAAAAATAGCTAGCTACATCCACTGACGTCTTATGCTACGCCTCGAGTGTCTGTCTATGATGCCAAAAACACGACAGAGACTGAGACACTGTTTGAACAGAACAAGGAACTACAGTAATGAGTGACTAGTCAGGGTCACGCCCGTTGGCGTTCGTCCAAACCCCCCTGACCATGTGTGCACACACAAGCTCAATGCCATGAGCCAGGCCTCTAGCTAGTTTTCTCCCCTAGCAGACGCTACTACTAGGCAAGGGAGCCCACAGAAACTAGCTTAAAAATCGTGTCTCGGGAACTGCCACACCACCACTCCCAGGTGGGCTGACATGCCGAAACGTGTCATCAAGCTATGACTAGTGGAGGCTCACTAGACACAGACTCCAAAGCACAAGTGTTGGAGTACAGACAGGCTAAACAAGCACTGTCACATGTACTACAAAGCACTAAGGCAGTACAACAACTGTCAATAGACTCAGGACAAGGCAACTAGACCTACTAACGCACGATCCTTGAGTCTCATGACTTGGAGGCAAGATTGTCGAGCAATAGCGGAAACACGCCGCCAATCAGTCTAATCCTAAGCCAGAGAAAATGACACCACCGAAGGAAATGACTCACAGAACATGGCGCAATACATAAACACTCTTGGCTACTTTATAACGTGGCCATAACCCTCATAGGACGTCAGGAGACATCCATGGGACAGCGGGCGAACCACGAGGTCAAGCCAAGACAATCAGAAACTGAAATGCTGGTAACTACTCTCTGGGCATAAGCGATTCATCACTCGGCCGCTAAGCAACACAAGTAGTCAAGAAAGAAGCTGCTACGCACTCAGAGGCAAGAACACTGGCGGTCTTACACTGGGCCGCAAGGTGACTGTGGCGTGGGTTACCCAGTCAAATAGAATCTTGGTCTTCTCCTTTGGAAAAGAATAGGCCTTCTTCATTTTGTCTTGGAGTGAGGGACCCTCTTTCTTGTCTTCTGCTTTGGCAGGCTGAGGTGCAACTGCCTTCTTGCCCTTATCTCTTTACTGTTCAAATGCCCTGATGTCAAGAGTGTTTGCTTCTTTAGGCGTAGGGCGCCGCTCTACTGCCTTTGCCTTTTGTGCAGTGGCAGCGGTTGATGTAGGGGCAGGTATCGCTAGGAACGCTTCTACTTCGGCCACCACATTATTCAAGCGGTCGAACGATCGGATTTCCATACCAATCATCTTTTCTAATACCTCCCTCCTGAGATTTTATTTGCAGACTTGTACAACGTCCTCCTGATGCGGGGGCCGCTTGCATCTCATTCCGAGGTTTCTCCACCTCTTGATGTATTCATGGGCTATTTCATCTGCCCTTTGCTTTGTTGAGTAGAGCTCAGCCACCGTGACCTCCCTCTCAGTGACGTGAAATCTTTCTCTGAACTTTTGTTACATATCTGACCAGTGAGTAATTGAACCGGCCAATAGGCTGGAGTACCATTCAAATGCGAGCCCTATCAGTGAGTACCCAAAAAACTTCAGTATATATGACTCGTCTGTGGCTAAGTCACCCATGATGATCATGTAATATGCGACGTGTTCCTTCAGGGATCCCTTCCCATTGAACTTGTCAAACGTTGGCGGCTTGCTAATTCTGAGAGGGATCGCTTCGCTGCATGATGGGGTGGATACGGCACACGATAAGCATCAAATGTGACAAAGTAACCTTCACTTCACTCAGTAAGCCTCTGCTCAATCATCCTCTCCACCATTAGCTTATTGATGGCGGTCGGATCGATTGGTTATGGGCAGAAGTGTGCTGGCTACAGATAAGGGGTGACCAAGGTGGTCGCCTGCAGAGGAGGATGTAGTAATGAAGGTGCTTGGTGCACCTGTGGCAGCACCGGTGGCATCAGCGACTGTGGTGGATGCTGCTGGGTGGTCGCCATGCTGGGATCTGTCAGCTGGGGCAGGGTATATAGTGGTGGGAAGTCACACGGGCTGATGCCTCCTCGTGACGACTCGGCTTGCATTTCAGGCTGCTTGGAGGCTGAGGCTTGGTCCATGTTCTCCGTCAGCTACTTCTTTAGAAGTTCTATCTCCTACTGGTATTTCTGGAGCAGTATCAGTACTGATGGGTCCATGGCTGTCGTGCTGGGGATGGCTTCCGCTATCTCCCCTGAAGCACCTTCGGACGAGATGTTTAGCAACACCTCCTCCTCTTCAGTTGTCACCATGTTTACAGTTAGGGTGGTGACTTCTTCAGGAAGTATTTATTTTCCTTTTGTCACTTTCAACATTTCCCTTCTGGCTTCTGCTCTTCTAGTGTTTGGCCCTGGCCTTTTGACTAATCGAGCCAATTCTTGGGGGTGCTCAGGCAGACCTCCATATTTATCGGCCACCACTCTGACCATATTACAAGTGAAAACCCGCATACACTTCCTCTATCGATGAACCTTCCTCCTTCCATGACCAGGGACGGTTAGTCTCTCGAACACGGAGACTCTTCTTCTCTCCCTCTGCTGGGGAGCAGCTTCATCGGCTTCGAACTACAAGCCGTCTTCATATTCATTATCGTCAAGAGACGATGTCATTCTTCTTTCTTCTACTTCTTCAACGGTCACTGGTGGGTAGTCATCTTCTGATTTGTCAGATTTTCTATAAATACCCGCTCCTACTTTTTCCTTTTTCTTTCTTCTTCTTCCTCCTTTTTCTTCTTCTTCCCGTTGGAGCTTTCCCCCTCTCCCGACTACACTTTCTCTCTCTTCCCCGGGCACTCGTGGTCGCGGCCCCTCCCTTCGACGACGGCGTGGTGGCGGCAGTGACGCGAGGTGAGCACGGCGGTGTTGTTCTCGCGGCGAGGGGCGTGGAGCTTGTGGGTGTTAAAGCTTAATATCAAGATTGGCGGTAATCCGAGAGCTTTGGGCCTTCTCTGAGGTAGGGGGATGGATCCCTACGCTCTTTACTGCCTTCCCCATGATTTGTAGGCCGAGGAGAGGTCGAGAGGGGCATTTTTGAGCCGGGTAGGGTAAAATCCATGATTTGGGGTTGAGCGTTAGATCCCTCATTCCGTGGAGTTTTTGACCGATTTAAGGGCATAGATGCATGCTAGGAGGGTTGGGGATGGATTCCCCCTTGTTTCCCCATCATCGGGCGATGATCGGGGTGTGGATCGGGGTTTTTGGGCATTTCATGTCATTTCGCGCTCGGGAGAGCCTTGTGGTCCTTCCAGGAACTGCATGGCTCCCCTGGCGGTCTCCAGGAGACCGCTTGGTGGCACTGTATTGTCGGCAGGCCTTGCGGTCTGGTGATGGACCGCTAGGCTCGGTGAGGCGGTCGCGCGATAGACCGCTAACTATTTTTGACCGTTGTGCCCTCGGGGGGCGTGTTTCTGACCGTTGGGAGTCACGTGTCGGCAAGAGGTCAAGGGCATGACCGTTTACCATTGCCTTGCGGTCCAGGGAGGACCATTTGGCTTGCCAAGTGGTCTGGCGATAGACCGCTAGGCCTTACCGTGGCTCGATCCCTTGCGGTCTTGGGTTCGACGGTTAGGCTGAGCCTTGCGGTCCAGCGATAGACCGCTAGGCTGAGGGCCAGGCCTGAGTGGACCGCCGCTCCATTTTCATTCACCTGGTGATTTCCGAGAGTCGAGTCTCACCTCCAGTGACCTATCCACTAGTCACAGCTTTCCTGCGCATGTGGGTGCGGACCCACTTGGGAGTGGTGGAGAGCGTGACCCGGTGAGAGACGATTTTTAGGCTGGTTACCGTAGGGCCTCTTGTCTTTTCAGCCTGAGTCCGATTGGGGAGAAAATCAGCTAGAGGACCCAACCTAGAGCAGATGGTCTGTGTGTGCACACGTAGTTGGGGGCAGAGGATGCACGCTGACGAGCGCGATCCTAACTAGTCCTTGTTCGTGGTACTTGTGGCGTGTCTCAGTTTTCACCTGGGGGGAGTAGGGAGACACTTGGGACGCGGTGTAAGACGTCAGAGAACGCATCCGGTCGTTCTTCTAGTGGGTAGAGCTCCTATCTTCTGGCAAGTGTGGACTTGTGTTTTCTCAAACCGAGGTTGGTTTGTACGGCATAGTTAGTTGTAGAGAGCTTTTCCGTTTATTTATTATTGCTTGTTAGTTCTGTCATACTTTTGCTAGGTAGTGTTACATTCCGTGCTTGCTCACGTCTTTCACCTTGTTTCTTTCGTGCGAGGTGGGGATCCGCGGGATCCCTACTGAGCCTATGAAATTAGGCTCACCCCTGTATTTTCAGGTGAGGCGAGTTCGTCGAGAGGCACGTTCGAGGTTCCCCGTGGTTCGTACGATCAGGGTTAGAGGCCAGCTGCCAGAGGTAGGGTATGTCCCGTGATCTAGATAGCTCCATTGATAAGTGGTAATATATATATATATATATAAGGAAGATAGATAAATAATAATATTAAGGAATCTAACTTGACCTAACTAAATTATTTCCTTCAAAGTTATGGCATCTCGTGCTCGTCGTGCTGCTGCCCCTGCTTGCGATGAGGAGCCGAGGAGGGATGCAGATGAAGGTCAGTAAGGTTTACTGGTCCCACCGCCACCGCCATTGGTCGATTATGGTACATTCATGCAAAGATTGGTGCAAGTGATGTAGACTTAGGCAAATGCGCAAGTGACATTACAAGCGCAGGTGCAAGCTCAGGCCCAGGTATGGTATAGATTGGGGTGGAATTGAGTATCAGATGTTAGGGGTGTAGGCCTTGTAACTGATCTATGTGGTTGTTTAGGCCCGATCGTACCTGAAGGTAGTGTCGAGAATAGTTGAAGGGCCATCTGTCATGGAGAAATTTTAGTGGAGAACACACCTTATTTTAAGGGGGAGAGTCAGCCCATAGTCGTAGAGCATTGGCTGCGGGTGATAGATAAGATATTCTGGAGCATTCGTTGCGAGGAGGATGAGAAGGTTAATTTGGTAACATTCATGCTCGAGGAACGTGCTGATGTTTGGTGGTCTTCGATTCTTTCGGAATCAATTCAAGGACGGAGCTAGAGATGTGTCGTGGGGAGATTTTGTACGCTTATTCCAAGTGAAATATGTTCCCGAGCATGTTTGAGACCGGATGGAGTAGGAGTTCCTCACTTTGACCCAGGAGTCTATGACAGTACTAGAGTATGAAGCTCATTCTACGGAGTTGGTGCGTTACACACCTCATATTGAAGCTGATGAGCGGAGGAAGGTGAAGAAGTTCATATTAGGTCTTCGACCGTCCTTGAGGACGAAATTGGTTGCTTTCAACCATCACACGATGGAAGAAGCTCTCGGTGCCGCGTGCCATCAAGAAAGTGACATGGAACAGTATCAAGAAGAGAAGAAGGCTGAGCTGAAGAGGCTTTCATCATCTTTCCAATGCCATGATCGCAAGAAGCCCTCTACTCGGTCGCCTGCTTATACACCAACAAAGCTGGCTTCGACGTAAGCAAGAGGATCAGGAGAATCATTGGTCGAAGTCAAAATTGAATGCAAGTATTGTAGGAAGTAGCAAGGTGATAAGGAGTGTTGGATGGTAGCCGGGAAGTGTCTCAGGTGTGGAAGCTCGGAGCACAAGATCAAGGATTGTCTGAAGATGTAGCTACCTTCTCCGAGTCAAGCTCCAACAGCAACCACAGTAGCACCAACAGTAGTGAAGTCAGCCAAACACCCTCGAGCACCGGCATGAGTGTTCGCATTATCTAGAGAAGATGCAGAGCAAGCAGACAACATGACAGAAGGTACACTTCTAGTGTTAGGTTTTCATGCTAGAGTTTTATTTGAGACTGGTGCTACTCATTTGTTTGTGTCTGAGTGATTTTCTAAGATATTGCATGATGTTTTGGGTGTGATGCCCTCGAGTTTAGATGTGCCTCTCCTAGTGCACATGCCCACTAAAATTTTGTCCACTACTAAGAGCTATCCTTCCTTGCCGGTGATTATCAGAGGAAAGGAGCTAGATGGTCACTTTTATCTTTTAAAGATGAAGGATTTTGATGTTATTCTTGGGTTAGATTGGCTTGAGAGGTATTATGCTCTCATTAATTCCTAGAAGTGGCGAGTGATTTTTCACATCCCTTCCTTCTCTTCATCCTTTTCTTTCATACGGGCTTAGCAGGCACTCATCTTTCTTTTCATTCCTTTCTCCCTCACTTTCTATTGCACTCAGATTCTTCCTGACGGGCCCAACTTCAACTCTTGCAACATCATACCTCTTGCATAGGGTCCTTCCTTTTTATAGGCTCAATCAGCCCTCCTAGACGAAGGTTCCAGGCTGAATGTGATTGGCTCTTCATAAGTAATCATTTGTCTTCAAGGACCTTTTGCCTTGGCAGCCTCTAATTGGCTAGGGAGGTAGCAGAGAATTTTTCTAGCATTTTTTTACTTTGGTTGACCAGAGAATGTGTGAGAGGAGCTTCCGAAGAAAGATCTATAACATCTTCTTCTTTTGCAGGTAGGACTGTCAAGGATGCCCTTTTGTCCTGAGGGATCTCACTGACAGAGCATGTAATTAGGTGGAGGCAAAAAGGTGAGCATCAGGATTGGTGACTGTTCCCAGAAATGGTAACTTACTTTTTCATGGACCAAAAGGACTGATATAGAAAACTAATGATGACAAGAAAGTTGACTGAGCAAAGATGCCTTTCTAGACCTCAAAAGATGTGAACTTTGGCATTTGTGATTCCTATTTTTGGTCACTTGATCCAATTCTGAAGAACCTGCTGGTTTGCTAAAAATGCCCTTGGGACCCCAGATGCGTTGATGCACATTTGAAGTTCTTCATCATTAAGGTCGGTGCAACTGGTCTTGACATGACATATGAAGTCTACCTATCTTCTGCAAGGTCTGTGCAACTGCTAAGGTTCCCTTTCGAGGTCGATGCATATATGATGCTTGGTGATGCAGGACGGACACGTGGGGGACTCGACTCCAAGTTGAATGTGAACCTTAGACTCTAGATGATCTCATGATCATCCCTAAGCGAGGGAAGCGTCGGACGTGTGCGGTTGAGAAATCGGCAAGAGCTAGGGTGGTCAACTCAGTTTTGTGCTTAGATCGGGTCATAGGACGGGTTTCGCTCTCTCGCTCGCAGCGGTGATTGAAATTGAACGAGATAATTTATCCTATCACATGCTCTCTAGTAGTGGCATATAAAAATTATATGAGCAAAGTAAAGCCCACGAGGAGGGTGGTGAGTTTACCTACACGCTCCGGGCATGGGGACGATGACCCCAGTCAAGTACGGTAACTCTCGGTAAATAATTAATTACAATAATTACAGCAGTGATATTATTGCCCGCTCCACGTAGGAAGGTAAAGGGCTACAAGTGGGCCTAGGAGGACCGATCTTGGGTTGACGGGCTACAAGTCGGAAGGGCTATTGGGTCAGAAACGGGCTGCTGGTCTGACTCAGTACTGTTCCGACTCAGCACTATTTGGACTCAGCTTAGCCCGTAGGATAGCAGATGAACTCTGCAACTGACAGTGGCTTCTGATTGTCTTCTGACCATGGCGTTTGGCTGGGATGCTGTTGAGGGGTATGCCGATCGACCTCTAGGAGTGGCGGTCACCGATTGTGAGCCGACATATTTTCTAAGGAATTAATTCCTGAACTAATCCTGTTGACTTGACTCGGATCAGATCTGTGCGCCTCCACAATAGGAATTTTTATGATCAGATCCAAAGGCGGATCGAGGCGAGACTGGTACCGTTGGAAAGCTGCCTTGAAGGGATACAACATATAATTATTTCAGGTCCATCCAACATGCGGATTTTAAATGACAATGACTATGGATTGCCAGGTAGATCTTTCTAAGCTCATCCTTCATCTCCCGCCATGACTCGATAGGCCATTACCTCCTAATCTCCCTCATGCGTTCAACGCTCTCCCATTTTCAGGCGGCTTTGTGGACAAGCCTCTTTTTGGAAAAACTGACCTCCACGGCGCCTGACATAGTGTAACAATCGAAATACTTGTCCATGGCGGCTTCCCAATGTAGGCATTCGCTTGGGACATTGGAGCCATAAAAGTCCGAGGCTTCGGGCCTACGAAAGTAGAGGGGATGATTGCCAAGCCCATGAGTGTGCCAACGGTCATATTGCCTGGGTGACTGGGAATCCATTGGAGACTGTGGAATGCTACATGGACATGAATGCAAGACAACTCCAGGACCTAGACTTAACCAATATCTGGTACGTGGCGGAGGTAGAAACCTCACGCAAGGGGCTACCTTCCAAATAGACATAACCTATCTTTCCAGTAACGTCTTTTGATATACCGAGTACTGGGATGAAATGTAAACCTAAGACAAGACGACCTTAGACTCAAGACTCTCTTTTTTTTATGTAAAGACTACCCTAGACTCAACCTTTGCTCTGATATCAATTTGATGCAGGACAATTGAGCAACTTGACACTGTTGGATGCGTTCCTTGGACTCTAGGTGATGACACAACCCAAAGATGATGCGACCAGTGACGACACGAGTGTCTCGGCACCTAACATGATTCCTGAAGAGGCGAACATGCCCCAAAAAAGAAGTATGCGCACACGATCATCCCCAGCAAGGGAAATGTGTCGATCTGTACGGTTGAGAAACTAACATCGAGTCTTGGGTGGTCAGCTCACTCTCGTGCTCGGAATGAGTCACGGGACGAGTCTCACACTCACAACTCACAGCGGTGACTAATTTAACAAGCTAGGAAATAAACTACTCACATGTAGTGAAAAATATAACTTATACTAAATAAGCAAATATGATAGAGAGGGTGACGAGTATAGCTTCACGCTCGGGGCATGGGGAAGACGTCCCGGCCAAGTTCCGTGACTCCCGGTACAATGGTTAAATCTAATTACAATAATGTTTTAATGGCCCACTCCACGCAGGGAAGTAAAGGGCTACACAATAACTCTGGGAGCACCGAACTTGGGTTGGCGGGTAGCAAGGTGATGGGTCCCGAGTGGTTGCAGGCGGCGGCTCCGGTTCTGCGACTTGCTGGAGGGTAGGACAGCTAATAAGGACGTCCAAAGGGACATCGTCCTCCGGAAAGCTTCTAAAGGCCGCAATTCACTGGGACGAAGGCAGCAGGTCCCTGGTCGATCCTTGGGAGCGACGATTGCTAGTTCTGCACTGGTGTATTTCTTGAGGATTTTCTTCGGGCTTCTCTTGTTGCTGTCTCGTTTCAGAACACGCCTGCGCGGTTCGGCGAGATTGGCTGTTGCGACCAGGTCTGATGTCGAAATGACGCGAGACTAGCGCAGTTGCGACGCTCTCTTAGAGATCTATGAACTCAGACTGTGGCAGGAATTTTATGAGAGAGGGATTTCCTGTGGGGGAATATTGACCTGATTGGCTCTCAGATCTAGGGCAGACAGGACAGAAAGTGGGTCTGCCTGAGAACATGGGTTGACCAGAGGGGAGACGATGGATCTAGGTGATGGGATTTTTATGGCTGAGAGGGATGTGCTCAAATTTTTTTGTAATTTTCTGAGGTGATTTTCATGGGGGAATAGGTTTTTGGAATCTAGATCCGTGGGTTTCGGATCACTTTCGGGGGTCCCGGAGTACGTTTTACGATTTACGTGTGTTTTTTCCTGACAAGCTCTCGGAACCTTGTACAGGGTGAACCGTTGCGTTCTTCAACTCCGAGACATTACCAGTGCATTGAGCGTGTTGCGAGGATCAAGAAAATAATTTTTCATATTTTTTAGATTATTCAGATTGTCCTATAAAACCCTTTTTTTCTTTTCCCTTTCTCCCTTCTTTTTCATCCCCTCTTCTTCTTCCCATTGGAGACCCCCCCTCTCACAACCCTTGCTTGCCTCTCCCCCGTCCAAGCGACCGTGGCTTCCTCCCTCTCTGGCTGTAGACGATGAGCTAATGTGGGAGTGGCAGCGGCGTGGTGATTGTGGCGATGTCATCCTCATGGCGAGGGCATGAAGATCGGGGTTTTGAACGTGTTTTCAAGATCGACAGCGATCTGGTTGATTTCGGGCTTCTTTGAGGTAGGGGGACAGATCCTTACCTTCTTTCCCACTTTTCCCATGATTTCTAGGCTAAGGAGAGGTCGAGAGGGGCGTTTTTGAGTCGGGAGAGTGAAAATCCATGTTTGGCGCTTGAGTATCAGATCTCTCATTTCTCGAGATTTTTGACTGTTCTATGGGTATAGAATCATGCTAGGAGGGTTGGGAAGAATTCCCCTTTGTTTCCCCATCATCGAGGGATGATCAGGGCATGGATCGGGTTTTTTGGTCATTTTTGCCGTTCTCGTGCTCGGGTTGGGGTTGCAGTCCTACCAGGGACCATTTTCCCCATGGGGTGGCCGCCTGGGGGGCCGTAAGGCACTTTGATTGTCAGTTGGGCTTAGCGGCCCCCAGGGGCCCACTACGCCTAATAAGCGGTCTCGCAACTGACCTCTACCCCATGGGTTGTGGCCAGCTAGTGACCATTTGCCTGGTCTGGTCTGAGCACCCTCGAGGTGCGTGTTTTTGACCGTTGGGAGTCATGTACTGGGTTACGGTCAGGGCACGATCATTTTCTGGCATCTTGCGGTAAGTAGGTGACCGCATGGTGGGGGAAGCGGTCTGGCGATAGACCGCTAGTCACCCCCGTGCTTTGCCTGGTTGTGGCTAAGGCATGGCCGCCTAGGTGAGCCTGGCGATCTCCGGGGGACCGCTAGGCCCCGTTTTACGGTCTAGGGATGACCGCCTGGGGGATGGCAGTCTTGGGAGGACCGCCACTCTGTTTCCTTTCAAGCGGTGATTTCTGTGAGCTAGAGTCTTACCTCTAGTGACCTATCCACTAGTCGTAGCTTTCCTACGCACGCGGGTGCGGACCCACTTGGGAGTGGTGGAGAGCGTGACCCGGAGAGACAGTTTGTGGGATGGTTACCACAGGGCCCCTCATCTTTGCAGCCTGCTTCTGGGCTGGGAGGAAAATTATCTAGAGGGCTTGACCTAGAGCGCATGGTCTATGTGTGCACACATGGTTTGGGGCGTCGAACCCGCGCTGATGAGTGCAACCCCAACTAGTCCTTGTTCGTTATACTTGTTGTATGTATCAGTCTCCGTCTGGGGCATGTAGGGAGACACTTGGGCACGGTGTAAGACGTCAAGGGATGTATCCGGTCTTGCTTCTTGTGGGTAGTGCTCCCGTCTTCTGGTTGGTATAGACTGGTTTTCCCGGAGGACCGAGGTTGGTTTGTCTGGTACAATAGTTGTAGAGAGTTTTTCTATTTATTTGGGAGTATGATGGGGGCATCATTTACCCCCTCCACATTTTTCGGAGCTCGGATAGATCATCATCATGTGTCATTGTGATCTTACATTTCTTTGAGCCATGCCATGTAGCTTTTATATTTTATTTGAGTCATTTTGATGTATTACAACTAGACCTACAACTACAATGGTCCCTGAGTCCTACGACTCTGAGTCAGGATCGTCGCACATAGCGAGACAAGCTGCCAATCAGTCTAATCCTAAGCCAAGGAAAACGACGCTCTGAGAAAATGACACACGGAGACCTGGGGGGACACCGAGAACCCTCAGCACACTTGGGCAGGCAAGTCGAGGTAAAATAATACCTTGAGGCAACCAGAAACATAGTCTCGAATTGGACAAAGCCGTCGAGACACAATAAGGCTACCTGTCACCTGCTGGGTGACCCCGAGTTGACTGGAACCCGACAATGACGACAACAATGCTCTGGGCAAAGTGAACCATCACTCAACCGCTAGGTGAACCCGACAGTCAAGGAACAGTCGCTACGCAACCAGAGACCAAGACACCGGTAGTTCTAGATTTAGTCGTTAGGGTACTATCATAGTCAAAGAAAAGACCACACCCAGTCGCCTGAACTGACCGATCTAGACAACCACAAACACATAGACCAGATGCAGAACGGGACAATGGCCATCATGGCCAACAAGAGGACCATAACGCACCAGCATAGGGGCATTACCTGCTATAACGGACCACAGAAGGTGAGTTATAGTAGACCGACCCAAAACACAATACAAACAATATAATGCACCAAGACAGGGGCGTTATATCTGCATAATGCACCAGGACGGGCGCGTAATGGCCAACAGATCAAAACTTAAACCAAGAGGAATATAACGGGCCTCCATAGGTGTGTTATACCAGCTTAACGCACCACAACAGGCGCGTTAAAGCCAACGGACCCAAAACACTAACACGGACAAGAAGCATATAACGGACCAGACTGAGTCCGTCATAGCCACATGGCACACAGGGTTAGGCGCATTATATCAACTGCCATACCCAGTCGAACATCAGTCAAACACACCATAACGGACCTGCACCGGGGCATTATCTGATCATGACGCATAAGGAGGCGTCCGTTATGCCTAACCGACTGACACGGTCTTCAAGGAAGCACGGTCGTCAAGGGTCTGACACAACAGCAGGCCTCGAAAACAACCCGAATTTAACGCGCCTAGACAGGGGCGTTATACTCAAATAACGGACCAGGACTGATCCGTTATGCTCCATGACCTCGAAAGACGAAACAAACGAACCATAACGATCTGTCATGGGACCGTTATAGCCTATAACGGTCTCTGGTAGGACCGCTAAATTAATCCAGTGGGTAAAACGGTAGAATGACTGAATCGGCCCGCTCCATGCCCCATGCATGTTGTAGTGCAGGGAAAATACATCCAATCGATGGGAAATGACCCCAGAAGGTCAAAAACACCCTATGCATCCATCGAAACGCATTAAAACGCGAGATCGGGGCGATTCTGACGAATCGACCCAAATCGAGTCACCGGGGTTCCCGGACTCCTACCGGCCCCAATTGACGAGCAATCGACACGAAACTGGTGGGGTTGAGATCCTGACATCTCAACGGTCAATTTGACACTAATTATATTGAGAATGATTGCCGTATTCCGGCGAACCCTACAAATCTCAAAAATTACGACTTTCACTAAACTGGCCCGATCTCCCCCGATCGAGCACCAATCTACGTAAAATTACAGGGAAAATATAAAGGACAAAGTGGCGGTCCATCACCCTACCTCCACCGACGAAACCGAGCGCCGAGACGACTAAACCACGCCGAAAAGCACCACGCGAACCGAACCGTCGGCTTTGAATCCACCATTTGGGATCGCGCCAAATCTGCACCGTTTCTCCCTCCACCACGCATCTCAGCAGCCTCCCGGCGTCGCTACCTCACCCATGGTCGCCTTCGTCTGCAGCCGGAGCCGATGGATCGAGAGAACGGGAGTGAGATGGCGTAAGATGAGAGAGAGAGGGTGGGGTGGGTTAGATTTATATAAAAGAAATTAGAATATTTTTCTAATTTCTGAAAATTCGTAAAATGTGTCAAAAATATACTAATTCAGAAAAATACACAAAAATAGCCAAAATGATCCTCGCGAAGAGTACATCGCAACAGCATAGTCCGCGAGTCGATGAATTGAGAAATAAACTCACCGTAGAGTTCCGTAGATTATACGGGAGAAAAATCCACACGGAAAGTAAAAGTCAACTCGAGAGCTACAAGAGTGAACCGAAACTCTCCCAAAAGGATCCGAAAGACCCAATAGAGATCTGGGATGTTACACCTACTCACAACGATCCTTGAGTCACACGACTCGGGTCAAGATCGTCACACATCACGACAATATACAATTAATCAGCCAAGTCCCTAAGCCAAAACCATGAAGAGACACAAGTCCTCAGCCCCTAGGTTGCACACAGGACTCTCGATTTTGCATAACACATAAACACGGCACATGAGGGAACATCAAAGCCCTCAAACCTGATAGACATGCAAATCGAGATAAAACTATACCTCTAGGAGTCCAAAACCAGAGTCTCGATCCATACAGGATAATTGAGACACTCACGAGGTCACGTGTCAACCGTTGGGTCACAACTGGGTTGACTAGAAACCATAATGACTCTCGAAATAACCACAAAACACTACTCGATGCAATGGCACATTTGAACACCCTATAACATGGTTACAGCCCTCATAAGATGTCCACGACATCCACGTACAATAGGCTAACCAAGGGGTCTAAGCCAAGACAATAGACATGGAGAAAACACCGTACACTGCTCGGGATGAGACTACTCTTCTAGGACCCTTGACACACATATCTGACTCTCATGGAACACCCAAGGCATCCACCGAGTCAAACACTGACAAGGCATTGAATCTGGGTTCACCGAAGCCCGAGACAACTCGAATAATACCCCAAAAATAGAAGACATTAACGTGGTGCACTCCTGCGTCGTGATAGTTAACGCGCCCATACAGTAGGTCACGATGACACCAGAACACGTCCACTACTTGCAGCGCGTCAATGCCTTGACGTGGCACACGCTTGGGTCACGTTAATGAACGTGGCCATAGCCTCCAACGTGTTAACACCAGAACGCGGTTAAGACCTAGGGTGCATTAATCAAGATTACGGCCATCACCTAGGTCACGTTCTTTAGGATCGCGTCCAACACAAGGACCGCATTCCTAACTGCCCAACTGTTCATCACCTTCGATGAACGCGGCCATACGACACAGCGCGTTACACTGAGAACGCGACTAACGCAACCAGCGCGTTCTCATCACGGTGTGAAAATCACAAAAATCCCCAAAACTCGATCTTTCCACACCCCAATCGCTTCTAAACGACGGGGAAACATCCCTACACATGATATACACCTTCCACAAGCTGGAAGGGATCACATAGACCATGAAATGACACGAAATGGGTGATTTTTCACAAATCGACCAAAACTAACTCACGAGGGAAACCGACCTCCTACCAGCCTCAAATCACGACCAAACACAACAAAACCAGCAGGACTGACATCTGAACATGCCAGAGGTTCAAATGAGACCAATTAAATCAAAAATTGTCGCTTGAAACGACGAACACGGCTCACACCCCCCGAACATGCTTTTCACCCAAAGAGGGTAAAATCCACTCAAACTTACACCGTTTGGCTCCAAATCGTGAGAAAATGTAGGAAAATAGTAAGGAATCTGCCCCCCTACCTCCACCGGAGATCTCTCATGCCGAAACGTCCAAACCACGTCGAAAACCATCACATGAGCAACCGACGTCGGCTTTGAATCCACAAAGGGGATCGTGCCAACGCCACACTCCGATACTCATGCCATCACGCTCTAGGTCAACTCCACAGCATCAGCACCTCGTCCAGCTCCACCATGGTCGCGCGCCCGGGGCAGAAGAGAAGATAGGAGAGAGAATAGGGGGAGAGAAATGAGAGAAACGTGAGGGGAGAGAGGAGAGAGGAGAGAGGTTAAGGGTTAAAAAGAAAAAGAAAAATAGGAAATTATGCAAATTTCCTTAAATCTGATTTTTGGCCCAAAATTTTGTAAAATTAGGAAAATATAAAAAAATAGCCTATGCAATCCTCAGAAAGAGCACAATGCACCATATACAATTTATTTCATCTATCTATTTTTATACCTCATCCGGGTTAGAGGAACCCGAAAACTACGGAGGGTTTAAACTCTGAAAATTACGATGCAAGTCACCAGCGCCTGCCCTCACGCCGGCTTGAGCCATATTCTGCAAGGCCTGGGTGAGACCCGCAACAATTTGTTGCATTTCTCCCCAACCAACATGGTGAGCCATTGTGAGAATAAGGTACCTTAGAAGAGTAATAGATTTGTTAATTCTAATGGAATTGGTGGGGTTAATCCTAGAGAAAATTTCTAATTACTATCTTATCCCAGGTTCTACCCAAATTTTCTCTCACGGTTGGAAATTTCTTTCCTTGTTTCATAGGTATGGGTCCTAAACCAGCTTTATAGGTCAAACCAACATTTTCATTTTCATTCATTAAGCCAATGCAACGTACAAGACTAATCCTACAGACATAACAAATGCAACTAACTATAATGTTCTGACTAAGAGACTGTGTACAATAAGAAAAAAATGTTATTTGTCTGAAATAGCACAACATCAGAATAACACACAATGTTTTAGCACATCACGGCATCTTCAGCACAGCATCACATCATGGCATGGATCATCACATCAGCATCTTCAGCACAACATCACATCATAGCATGGCTCATCACATCAGCATCTTCAGCACAGCATCACATCGTAGCATCATCACACATCATGACTGCTCTCCCCCTTTGTCATTATAAAAAAGAAATAAGCAAAGTTGAACTATCTCCCTAATGCATCAAACATCAGCTGCAGAAGTTCTGCTAGAGCTGCCACCTCTCTGTCTAGGTCTTCAGGTGGGTGCCCTGCTAGAACTGCCACGTTCCCTTATTGGAACAGCCATTAGGAAAGCATTTGGAATTCTCTCAACTTTAGTTCCCAGAGCAGCAAACTTGGCCATGACCTTTTGATCATTTTGCTGAACTTGAGCTTGTAGTTCTTTGATAGTTGTGGTAAGATCCACAAACCAACTCTGCAACATGTTGCACATGTTTTCTAACTGTGATGTCTATTGGTGGTGGATTTCTGCCATGGAGGTAGAGGAACTAGTGGCCTGTGTAGCGACAACCTCTTCGAAACTGCTGGATAGGTTCTGAACTTGTTCTTGAACAATATCAAGTTTGCCATAAACATTGCCCAATTGAATGATTCTTCCCTGAACTTCATCTGATATGGTGTTGATTTTTTGAGACAAAGCTTGTTGTTCTTGTTGTACATTAGTCAATTGTTCTCTAATTATCTGTTGTTCCCTTCTGATGTCATAAGCATGAACCACCATCTGTGTGGTCTTTATGTGCGTCTCAGCTTGGTTCAGCCCAAGATTTCTCATTAGAGTTCCAGCCACTTCACATACATGTAGTAGAGAATCCAAAAACCCATGTAGCCTTTCATCTGACCTATACTTATGTCACGTCCCGACGCGGAATATCGGGACTAGCAGTAGAAATAGACAATCACATGCTAAACTAAAGATTTACACAACATCATAACAAAACTAACTTCATTCCTTAAATAAAATATTAAATGATAAATATCCACATACAACCTTCATCAACTAATTTAATAGAATTTCCAACATCCACTCCACACTATTACAATCACTAACTCTATTACAACTCTTACAAGATACACTAGACACAAATCAACTACGACTGTCTCCACACGGTCTTCTAACTGGTTCGCTCCAGGTTCTTTAAGAGGATTGTTGGCAGTCCATAGCAAGTGTCCACTACAGATTAGCTCAGGAATCCTAGGACAAACGGAACGAGTTTTAAGGCACCAATTATCCCATCTTGCGCAATCGATGAGGACCATTGGCTCCCAGCGTGTAAGCCATTTGTCTGACTGTCTATCATTTGGCGCTCTGGTAGTGATCGGCCCCTATGTTGTGATTCGGATAAACGTCCAGCTGTGTTTATAAAATAATATTGCATTGAACCAAGATTAATGGAATTGAAATTAGTCCCAATAACAGAAGATACTCATTGTGAAAATACTTTATGGCTTGCACTTGAAATTAATGTGTTGACCGATTGAATCCAGATGAACCTGGATGGTTTTTCAATTGATAGGCAAGCCTGATCGAAAGATTAAACTAAACTATAGTTAAAGTGGCTAAAAAAGAAAGTGTTTCTCTCGTATTCGAATAATGTTACGTTCCTTTAGTTCATTCTTTGAAATTATGATATATAATTGGAATCTATGAGGAATAGTGTTTAATTGTGTAATGCTCCAAATTTTTTTGAATATTTTTTTAGATTATTTTCGTGGGCCTCGGATTGAGTTTAGCGCTTTCCGCGTGTTTTTACAGGTCGGGCCTTCGGAATATTGTGCAGGGTGAACCGTTGTGTTCTCAGACTCCGGGACAGTACCACTACGTTGTGTGTCTTCCGAGGATCGCAGAGGTAATTTCTTCATATTTTTTTAAATTTTTTAAATTTTTAGAATTTTCTATATATAACTCCTAACCCTTTTTCTCTCTCCCCATCTCTCATTTCTCTCTTCCCTCCCTCTCTCTTCTCACGCTCTCCCCTCTCTCCCTCTCTTCTCTGACGGTTGACAGAGGTGGATAGGGGCGAGGCGGCGAGGATCGTGGGGCGTGGAGCGGTGAGGATGGAGCGAGGATCGCGATGGTGGAGGCGGTTCATGGGATCGCGAGCTGGTGAGGGTTTTACGGTGTTTTCTTCATGGACCGACGTCCACCGTGCGTGAAATCTTCGACGGAGGTAGGGGGACGGTTCCCTAGCGCGCGTACTTCATTTTCTCATAGTTTTACGTTTTACGGTGTAAGAACGAGTAAGTTCTGGCCCGTTGTAATTTTTCGAGGTTTGTAGGCTTCACCAAAAAACGGCCACGATTTTGCGACTAGTTAGTGTCAATGGACTCCCTGGAACGTCGACTTTCCATAGTCACTGATTTCATCTTGATTGGCGCTCCCGTTTGTCTGTTAGGAGCCCGGGAAGTTCGGATACTCCATTTGGGTCGATTTGGTAAAATCGCCCATTTCTCACCATTTCTTAGCCGATCTAGCTCCAGATCGAGTCTATGGGTTTCCCTATGTGATTGTGGTTGTATCCCCTTCGTTTCGGTACGAATGGGGCGTGGGAAGGCCAAGATCAGGCCAACCCCATGGGTGGTTCACCGTGAGGATGGACGGTCGAACCAGGTACCATCCATCCCCATGGGCGGCCAGCCACGGACCATTTATCTCCCATTGGTTTTGGGGTTGAGCGGTCTATCGTGCGACCGCTCAAGGTGGTGCAGCCAGTGAGGGTCCGCTCATCTTCCCCTGTGCGGCCAGCTTCCAACTGCCTATGTTTTCCGTTGGGACGTGCGGCCAGGCCCTGACCGCATATCCCTATTGACCCTGGGTCAACATTTGTGTGTCGGTGGGGTTGTGCGGCTTGGTCAAAGCCGGACTAATCGGGCCAATTCCTTGGGTTCCTCAGGTAATCCTCCATAACTACTGGCTACCCCGGCCATGTTGCAAGTAAGAACTCGTACTCCTTTTCTTTGCCTGTAGACCTTCCTCTTCGCATGACTGGGGAAGGTCAGTCTCTCGAACACGGAGATTCTTCTTTTCTCCTCCTGCCGGGAGGGGACTTCATCGGCCTCATAATCTGGGCCATCTTCATATCCGTTGTCGTCAACAGACGACGTCATTCTTCTTTCTTCTTCTTCTTTGACCATCATTGGTAAGCAGTCTTCTTCTCCAGTCATGGCCACTTGGAGCAGTCGCTGCTGTCCCAATGAGGGGTTACCCAGATCCTTGAAATAGCTTCTGACCATATCAGTCATTTCTTCCTAACCCTGTCCTTGATGGAGAACTGGGGATAGCTGTCGACCTCTCACCAGAGGGATGTAAGCCAGCCGGGCTCTCCCAGCAAGTTGCTTAAATCTTTTCCCCACCGAAGGGATATTGGCTTGCCAGATTCATGCCCTGAAGCTAGTGCGACGTGGAGGGTCCACAGCCATTTCTTCTCTTCCTGGGGCCAAGCCCCTCTTATTCTTCCTCCCCGTCTCAGTAGGCTTAGGGCTCCTGATGAACAGGCTGAATCTTCTTCGGGACCCACACTTGTTTGAATATTCTCGGCCTTGGGGCCAACCCTCTTCAGCCCCAACGGCCAGCTTCTTCTTTCTTGGCTCTCCTCCCGGAGAGGGCTTGGAAGGAATTACGGGTTGGTACAGCAGCGACCACCCGATCCGGGGTTACTTGAGCGTCGCGTCCATCTAGGAAGATGCGGACGCCACCGATCAGAATGGACTTGCCAGATGCAGACAGACGTCTGGTGATAGGACTAGCAATTCTTTTTCAGGAACTCCCCTAGCGGTGACCCCCGGGCTTGTTGTGGTAGGTGGGGCAAGCCCCCTGGGCCACTTGGTGAACCATGTAGCTGGTCAGTTGAGTCCGGCCTGTTGGTAGGCCCTTGTGGCTTCGGGCATTTTAGGCCCTAGGCTTCCTGTTGATGCTTCCTTCGGCCAGCTCTGGGGCCTCTACTTCCAGCATATCAGCAAAGGCTACCCCTAAGAAGTTGGGGAAGCCGACCATCGGTGGGAAAGAGCCAAAAATAGTTGGTACCGCCAAGTACCCATAGGTAGCGTGATTGGCTATGATCTCGGGGCCGAAAGTCAGCGGGGTAAATCCAGTAGCAATCATTGAGTTCTGCGAGCATAGAAACAAACAAACGATCAGCATTCTTTGGGAGGGCCCCAGGGCCCATTAATTTGTCTCGGCAAAGAGATAAAGGGAGACTACGTCTCACCGGGCGTGCCAACTTGTGGGCGATGGGACAGGTATGTTGTGCAGGCGTGCCAGTCACTAGGTGACAGTATTTTATGCACTCGATCTAACTTGGTCAAACGATAGTGAGGTCCATGTCGGGACCGGCAGTCTATCATACCATAAAGGCTATGACGTTAATTACATCCTCCGAGGAGGAGGAAAATCCTTGATTAATTGCCAAGATAATGAACCACCGGGGCTTTGTAAGTATGCAAGTATAAGCAGAATGCCAAAATGATATTGTGCAATGCAGGAAATAAAGATACATTCACACATGCAGTTCGATTGTATTCATTCCCTAGGCCCTCAGTACGTGGCGGAGAACACAGGTCTGAAGACCACCATCACTCACAGTCTGCTCGGTACTCGTCCCGCTGCTGCACGGTAGCGTGGAGGAGTCCCTCGAGCTCAGCTATCCGCCCTTGTGGGTCTAGCTGCATTTAGAAAACAAGTGTCATGCATAGCAGTCATTTATTCATTCATATAGGAAAGATTGAGTTCAACATTTCATACCGATTGTCGGGTACCACGGTAGACCTGGCTGCCATGCCGGCGGGTGAAGGCTTTCAGATAAGCCTCGTCGCTATCCGCCCGTTCCGTCACGACTTTGCCTTTATGCTTTCAATCTTGAACGTACTTTCTGGCACGGCCGCTCCAGTCAATATCTCTGCCAATCCCTTTGGCAGATTTGCCCGAGCGCTCGTCGTGACTGTGCGGGAACCTCACCACCAGTTGGTGTACTCCCCTTGTCCTCATAATCAGCCGATAGTGCAGGGGCTCGATTACATTGACGCAATGAAGCCAGATGTCCCGTCCCCGGTAGGCTAGGGAGGCCTCGACGCCCGGCTGCCCCATATGGTCCTCATCCCAATACGGTGTCCAACGCACCTAAAAAGGACCATTCATTTATCAACATAAGGCATTCATGACGGCATTCATAGCATTCATATTAAAAAGCATATAGAAAGCATATAGAAGAGCATGTAGGAAGTCGGGCTATTTACCGATGCGTGCGGGAATGAGTCCAAGTCCTCTTGGATTGCCCAAGTCGACCGCTGAATCAACCCCGCCCTCTGGGCAATGTTCCACCGCCTCGCGATGGGAAACCGGTCCGGGTACAGCTCAACGCCTTGGCCAATCCCCGGCAGATACAGAAAAGCCCAAAATTGCATTTTAGAAATGACTGCATTTCAAGCATATTAGAAGCATAATAGAAAGGCAATTAAGGCATTTTACCTACAGAAAAGGCGAGAAGCCACCTAGCATGGTCACCCGATCAGTCGCAGTGAGTGAGTGGAACAGGAAGGCTAGCACCACTGCTCCCCACGCGTACTTTCTCACTTGGCTCAGATCTGCCAGCAGAGGAAGGAGCCGAGAGCGGATCACATCAGCCCGCGTCGCGAACAAAAGCTTCCTGAATAATAGCATGATGAAACGTCGAAGGACTATATCCCCATCCAGTCCCGGCTCTGCCGCCACGCTCGAACGTGCTTGCTCGACTACCCGGTCGATGTGCTACTCCGGGAGCTCTCCTACTGCTGTCGGTGCTCTCCTGAGTCCCAGACTTTCTTGGAGCACCGAGCATGATAGTTGGGACGATGGATGCCCCGGCCGCATCAAGTCCAAGCCGAGTAGCTCCTGAGCGAGTTCCCGGTAGTCGACGTATGCCCACCCAGTCACAACTTTTCCATGCTCCCGCAAGCCGCTGATCCGGGCCATATTTTCTAAGGTCGGTATCATGTGCCCCCACGAGAATATGAAAGCTCGGCTGACCGATTCCCATCTCTCGTGTAGAGCTAGCAGGAGTGCCGTGTCCACTCTCGCCACCTCGATGCTGAGGACTTCCCCGAAGCCCATAGCAGCCAGTCTTTCCCGTTGATACTCCGACAACGTGAGGTAGACAGCCCAGACTTGTAACCATGTGATCCGTGTCCGTCTCTTCCCCTACACAATTAAGTCATAGGGTTAGTCATAGAGTCATAAGATTTAATGGCATTGCATTGGCAATAATCAAAACAACAAAAAAATCAGAAATTAGAAAACTCAAAAAAATGGATTTCCTGTTCTGTTGAGCTTCAGTCTTGGCCTTATAGCCTACCTCTCAGACGTGGCCTTTATACCCGTCTCTCCCAAGAAAGAAGAAGAGAAAGAAGAGACGTGGGACAAACGTGGTCTCCGCGCCCGTCTCCACAAAAAAAAAGAGAGAGAAAAGAAGGGAAGAAAACGAAGAAGAGATGTAAGGCAGGCGTGGCTTTGCACCGGTCTCTCCAGAAAAAAGAAATCACGAGGCAGACGCGCAGGTCGGGCTGGCCCGCGCGCTGGTAAAATCGAGCATGGCCCGCGGGTCTAGTCGTGCCAGATTTTTAGACTCGACTAAAAATTCACGGGCCGTAAAAAATCTTACAATCCGACCTAAAACCAAGTCAAACTCACGTATCTAGCAGATCTACTTAACCTATTTACTACCCTAATTTCATCTTCATCCTCTACCATGTGCTCCCTGTAGGTCTGGAGCTGATGACACGAGGCCCCCAACACATGCTCCGACCACCCAGTGGATTCCTTCCCCTTTAATTACTCTTATAAAACTGAGGGGATGTGCGTCCCTTTCGAGCCCGATGGTGTATAAGAGGACACGGCCGGGCGCGACGCCACCTCGGATTCCGGTGTTGCTTAATCGCGTCCCCTGTGATTCGACTGCTCTGCCGTCCCTTCCCATGTCTGGATCTAAAAGACCGATGAAGAAACAAACAAGAAAACAGAGAAGAGTGTCAAAGAAGACAAACATGTCTAAGTGCCCACGATTCCCTTTCTCAGACGATCCTGGCCGAAATTGGCTCATTCCGTCGCCCACGGCGGGACTGCAGTAGTTAAAGAAAGCAACTCTCCGGCATCGAATTAGCCTTGGCATGTTGTGTATTGTAAATGTTCTTACACAATATGCGTATGCGACACTAGAGTTTTATTTAATAGAATCTAACATAAGATGAGAGCAGTAGAGAGATATACCAAACGTTGGAATCTAATCAAAGTGTTTCTGATAACGTCCTCGATAACATTGATACGTGTCCAACGTCAGAGTCGATCTGTCTTGCACAAAAATAGAATTCTCACTGGGAGATTATGGACATCGGGAGAATTTTCTGATACTCATGAGTAAAGAGTGAAGAGTGACATGAACTTAGAGACCATAAGCGAGAGATTAGTCGAAGGCAACTGTGACTAGGGGAGCCAGATGCGGTTGTGGCCAATAGTGCTAGAGGTGGCTAATAAAGGCCGGAGAGGTCAGAGGCGGCCACGGTGGGGGGCAGAGGGCACTGTGGCGTTGTAGGAGACCTGGAGATTGCCGTGACATGCAGGGTGGAAATACGTAAGATGGAGGCATGGTAGATTGGTAGTGCGAGCAACAGGGCATTACTTGGGCGGAGGAGGAGCTGCAAGGCGGGGGAGCTGCCTTTGAGTGCAGGCACAGCCGTGTCTCCCTATAGCAAGAGGCCCCCTAGGCAGAGTTGCCTTGGCTAAACTTTTATATGAGAGAAGTCCGAGTTTTGGCACGACTACAGTGCTTGATAATACAAGTAACATCCGTGGGCAGTAAAGTAATTTTGGAGGAATGTTTCATAATAATGTATTTGTGGTCGATTGACGTCGTCACACGGGCGATATGCTGTCACTGTTATCATGTAAGTTAGAATTCTCAATATAACGGGAGTCTGTTTCGAAAAGAGTAGGGGTCACTTTGGCAACGAGTTAAGGTAGATTAAGGTGAGTTAATCAGGATCAGGTGATTTATTTTT
>JANBPO010002663.1:3742-29047 GCA_024336825.1 Amorphophallus titanum
ATCCAACACCCGGATCTCGTCGTGAATGAACCCCAAAGGAATGGCCCGGCCCTGAAAACATTTGCCCTGGAGCCACAAGACCAAAAGGAGGCTGTCGCCAATTTAAGGGGGAGCACGGCTGCCGGCGAAGAAGAAGACGTACCCACGGGCTTCATCGAGATCGGCGAAGAGGATAAGCCGGATACAACCAAACAACACAGCGAGCCGGCCCTCAAAGCGGTAGTCGATGGTGACCAAACGGTAAGCGACGGCTCTACCGTTGCGCTGCAACTGATAAACACCGCCGTGGTAAATGGCGTAGTCGTCCCTTTGGGCCAGCAATTGTACGGCCAGGCGTCGATAGCAGCCCAAAGGTTGATGGTCCATATCTCGTCGCTACGCATCGGTGACCAGGTGATGCCGGTATCCATACAAGTATATGATCTGGATGGGCTGGCGGGTATCCGGGTGCCGGGGCTCCCACTCAGGAGGGCGGCCAACACCTTGGCCACCTCCCTTCACAGGGGTATAAAAGGGAAAGGGGCTTTCAAACAAAATGACCACCCTCAAATCCATCCTTCCCTGATACGAACAACGTTGATCGAGCTCTCCCTTCTGAGCTCTCTCCTTTGCTCAGCCTTCCAGCCATCCCACACGCATTCTTTGATGCTATGGGGTCACGACGGGCCATTTTGGACCGTGGGGATGCAGTTTAATCCTCGAGTGATGCCGAGTCTGTCAAGATTTCATCTAGTCGGTCGGTCTCCCCACCATCTCATGAAGTGGAGGGATCGACATATAGCGGCAATGGTGACCCAGTCGCAGGCTCGGGAAGTGAACGGTCTAGCCCGGAGGGGGAGGATTGCGAGGACTCCAAGGGTGAGGAAGAGCTACCACCTGCGGAGGCCAAGGAGGAGGGGGAGAATGTCCCACACCCACAAGTGAGTTTTGTTTAATTTTATGAATTTTATTCCATTTTTATGGTGAAGAGGGAGCTGGGAATGATTTGGGGAAGAAGCAAGAGGCGGCCAGGGTCCTGGCCATCTCCTAGGGTAAGGCGTCCAGGGACTTGGCTGCCCAAGAGAGCTAGGCGGCCAGCGACCTGGCTGCCTAGGAAGACAGACGGCCAGGGACCTGGCCACCCAAGCCTCAGGGCTGGGACTCTAGTTTGATGAATGTGCTTAATGATATGTGGTGGTTTGTGATGTTTTGTAGGGCCGACGGAGGATCCATAGTCAGGTTTCGTAGGTTTGGCATGGGCGTTGTACTACTCCCTCCCTCGCGAGCAGTGGTGGAGGGTTGACAGACTGGGGTTTGCCCCTTTCTTCTGCATCTCGCCTCTTCCCGTGGTTGCTACCTTTTTGACCACCCTCTGAGAGTGGTGGGTGGATGACTATAGGGCATTTGTGATGGCGTGGGGACACATGATCCCCACTCTCAAGGATGTGGCCAACCTGACGGGCCTACTTGTAGCTGGAGTGCCAACGCTTGGCCAGGAGCTGAGGGACTACCAATGAAGGGTAGATCGACTGCTTGGCTTGAGACTGGTTTGCACAAAGGGACCAATGATCACCATTCCACTTGAGAGGATCAGCGTGTTAGTGGGTTTAGCCAACGTGACTCGGGGATCACTGGACGTCCTGAGAGCATACTTACAACGAGTACGTCATATGATCAAGATGAGGGAGAGGGTTGAGGATCATGGGGTTTGGCTCTTCCTCCTCTACTTCTTTGGTCGACTGTTGTTCGCGACATCATCGAACAATGTCAACCTGAAGTATCTCCCATTGATCCAGGATCTAGAGCGGGGCCGTATTATGCATGGGGCAGAGCGATGTTGGCACACCTTTTTGCCCACATGGATCCATTTAGGCTAGGTTCGGGGAACCCTTCTTCCTACGGGTATGAGGCTACCCTAGAAACTAAATCTATTTGTATGGTTATGTGTGTTTGATGTATTTATGATTTCATTTAACTTTTGTTGTTGTTAGATTTGGGGGTATACCTGATTTCATTTAGGCCGGGGCACGTTTTCCCACGAGAGAGTCCTAGCAGTCACACTTATGGCCAAGTGGGATGTGCTACGAGATCCACATATTGTGAAGTTTAATGAGATTTTGATAAGAGAAAATTGCTTGAGAGAGTGAATCTCCTTGTTCTACCTTGGGTGTGATTCCCATTGTTCAGTCCTGTGACGGGTTGAATCGGTCATGATCGTTATTCAGAAATTACTTCGGACTGTTCCAGCTTGTGGAGCGCCTGGGCGGCACTTTCTTCGTCGAGGAACAGCCATGCATTGGGTAAAGTACGCAAAATAGTCGACGGAAAGTGCTAGGGGTGTTCATGGTTTGGTTCAAACCAAACCAAACCGAACTGAACTTCGGTTTGGTTTGATTTCATAACATGTGAAACTGAACCAAATCGAATAAATCAAATCAATAATAATTATAACATATGCTCCCCCAAAGGGTTGACATCAAATTGCCTTGAACCCTGGACTACATGCTCCCCTGTCACCAGCGATGCTTTCCTGAGGCCCTGGAAGCTCCCTTGAGACTACATGTGTTCACCTAAAAGGTTGACATGTTTTGCCCTGAACTCTGGCCATGCATGCTCCCCTAAGACATCAAATGCTTTCTTGGGGCTGTGGATAGTCCCCAGAGACTGCA
This sequence comes from Amorphophallus titanum, assembly GCA_024336825.1. Taxonomy (NCBI): domain Eukaryota; kingdom Viridiplantae; phylum Streptophyta; class Magnoliopsida; order Alismatales; family Araceae; genus Amorphophallus; species Amorphophallus titanum. The sequence goes on from JANBPO010002663.1 coordinate 6,391, forward strand.
TGTGCTCCCCCAAATGGTTGACATCAAAGTACCTTGAACCTAGACTGCATGCTCCCCTAGCACCAAGGATGCTCTTCTCAGGCTGTGGATCCTCCCCTGAGACTGCATGTGCTCCCCTAAAGGGTTGACATATGCTTTGCCCTGAACCTTGGTCAGTGATCATGTATGCTCCCCTAAGACAACAAATGCTCTCTTTAGGTCGTGGATGCTCGCCAGAGACTGCATATGCTTCATCAAACGGTTGCATCAAATTGCTTTGAACCCTTTACTGCATACTCTCCTTTCACCAAGGATGCTCTCCAGAGGTAGTGCATGCTCCCCTGAGACTGCATGTGCTCCCCTAAAGTGTTGACATATGTTTTGCCCTAAATCCTTGGTCATCCATGCTCCCTTGAGACATCACATGCTCTCTTGAGGCCATGGATGCTCCTCGGAGACTGCATGTACTCCCCCTGATCATTGACATCAAATTGCCTTGAACCCAGACTACATGTTCCCTTGTCACCATAGATGCTCTCCTGAGGCCGTGGATGCTCCCTTGAGACTGCATATGCTACCCTAAAGGGTTGACATATGTTAATACAAACTCATCATATAATTTATTAAATTCATACATATTGTAATAAGATATAAAAAAATTAGTTTGAACTGAACCAAATCAAATTTGATTGGTTCGGTTCGGTTCGGTTCGGTTCGAGGTTTAGTTTAGCTTGGTTCGGTTTGGAAAAAAAATCCCCCAAACTAAACCAAACCGAACCATGAACACCCCTAATCCCGGCATCCAACTAATTTACCACTTCTTTCTTAACCACCTCTTTCATGTTAGGATTCAACCGGCGCTGCATCTCCCTGCTCAGCTTGGCATTGTCCTCTAAATAGATATGGTGCATACAAGCATCTGGACTGATCCCCTTGAGATCTGCCACCGACCAACCTATTGCTCCCCTATGCTCCTTAAGAACAGTTAAGAGTTGGGCTTCCTTAGCAGAAGTGAGGTTGGAGACAATGATGACAGGTAGAGTGTGGTTAGGTCCCAGATATGCATATTTAAGGGAGTCCGGGAGAGGCTTCAGTTTCAGAGCGGGAGGATGTTCCAGAGATGGCAAGATTGGTTCGGATTGAAGTGCAGGAAGTGATTCTACCCTAGACCAGGGTGTAGAAGAGAGAGAAGAATCTTGAAGCATGCTACCCTCTTCTAGGGTGTCCTCAATATCATCCGAACTTTCATCAATCACTTCCTCAAATATATCTTTTCTTTTCCTTTTTAAACCCTCACCTTCTCTCCTCTCTCCTCACTCACGTTTCTCACTCTCTCCCTCTATTCTCTCTCCTCTCTTCTCCTCTCCCCCAGGGCACGTGACCGAGGCAGAGCTGGATGAGGTGGTGACAATGTGGACTTGACTTGGGGCGTGAAGGCGCGAGAATCAGAGCGTGGTGTTGGCACGATCCCATCGTGCATTCAAAGTCGGCGTGCATTGTTCGTGTAATGGTTTTCATTGTGGATTGACCATTTCGGTATACGAGATCTTCAGTGGAGGTAGGGGGATGGATACCCTACTGATTTCCTACTTCCTCTCGTGATTTTAGGCCAAACAGTGTGAGTTTGAGCGAGTTTTCCTGCTTTAAGGGTGAAAGCATGTTTCAGGGGTGTGAGCCAAGATCGTCATTCCAGGCGACGATTTTTAGTTTAAATGGTATCATTTGAACCCCTGGCATGTTGGGATTTGATTCCCGCCAGTTTAACTCCGTTTGGTTGTGATTTGGGGCCGGTAGGAGGCCGGTTGCCCACGTGACTCGTTTTGGGTGGATTTGTGGAAATCGACCGTTTGATAGCCGTTTTGTGGTTTTCCGGATGCCTTCCGGCTTGTGGAAGGTTGGTATCAAGCCAATGAAACAATGGATGTTTCCCCATCGTTCTGGGATGATTGAGGCATGAAAAGACCGAGTTTTGAGTCTTCCTATGATTTTCGCACCGATAGGAAGTAGCGATCGCACCAAGCACCGCTACTCGAAGAAATGGCCCAATGAGGATTAGTATTTGGTTCTTAAAGGTTTCTATGTCGATTTCCAGTTGCGGACTCATGATCGATCGCAATGTAGTAGTGGCGGCCCTGGGCTGACTATCACTTTCGTGTTAATGGTCCAAGGGAGACTGTTATCGGGTTTCAACTATTTTAAGTCAGTTTGGGATAGCAGTCTAGCTCCCGATCGTAGTTGGTGGTGGCGGCCCTAGGAGGACTGCTACTTTCGAGAAATGGTCCTAGGTAGACCGTTATGTGTTTTAGTCGGTTCCTAGTAGCGGCTGTAGATATAAAAATGTTATGTTTCTAATCTATCCTTCCCCGGCCCATGCTACTAACTATGCACACATAAACATGCATATAAACATGAAAGCAAAGGGTGATGGAGATATAGAAATGAACCGTGATTGCCACCCAAGGAATAACAGTGATGCTATGATGAATAGAAACCTACCGCATACCTTGGGAAAAGAAGAAGAAAAGTGCAGCCGAAGGTGACCGCTACAACGTGAGATCACGCTTGAAAGGATGCGGGGAACTTGTGGGATCGGACCTCCTCTACTTCCAGCCGGATAGAGGAAGAGGGCCTCACGTCCTATTGTTGGTCTCCTGCAAAACAAAGCCATGAAAACAAAAGAACACCCATTAGATCATGAGAGTGTAGTACGTGTCCCGAAGTGATAAAATAGCATGACGGAAAGGGGGAGAATGCACCAGGGGAGGGTTTTTAACCCCTATAAACGAGTGCAAAAGAAAGGTGGTAGTGTTGTGCATGTATGGGATTTAAAATCATGAAATTTGATAGAGAGAATAAAGATAAAAATATTGTGTAAAATGGAGAAAAAATGCAAAAACGTCCAGAGAACTGTGCAGAAGCTGTGTAAAAACTATGGTGATTTGTGAAAAAGTAAAGGGAGAGAACTAAGCATAGGAGTGAGTATAGAGAGTCCTGCACCATCCCCATCCCTTCGAGGCTTGCGGTGAGTCACTTCTCGCCTTGGCCGTTTAAATTCTGCAATTTAATTCCAGTCAATTCCCTCTTCTCATTTAATTTCTGCATAATTTCCATTCCATGTGTTTTTGCTCCGTGCATTTCCAATCAATACCCCGCAGAGGAGCAATCTCCTGCGGCGGTCCATGTTGTCCCCTTCCCCTATTCATCCTCGATCTATCACATTGCAATACGCAATCAACCAATCTCTTCTCCACCCTGAACAACCTCATGACGTCATTCACAAGGTGCAGCCGAAACCCCAAGCCATGGTGCTCCGGAGTGGAAAAATTTTCCACCGAGTATTTCCCTAGAACAGCTAGGCCCCCGAGCAGTCTCAGCCAGAGAAAGGCACCGAAGAATAGCCAGAGGAGTCCATCCTTGGAATGTAATATGATCTTCTAAAACATCTGGACAAGAAGCCTGCCTGGATCTTCATCCTGGAGTTGATTAAGTGGTCCTCATCCCATCAAGAGGCACTAATGAAATTTCTCCAAAAGGTCATGGTGAACGAGAATCTCCCAGTAGAGAAGATATCATCAGTACTGACACCGACAAGCACACAACCAGCCATCACATTCCAGGACCACGAGCTTGCCCCCCAGGAAGCTCAGAAATATGCTTTGTGCATTGCAGTGAAGATAAACGGGGTGTCTGTGAACCCGTGCCTTGTGGATACAGGTGCCTCAATCAGTGTGATCTCCATGAACACTCCCTTTCTATGTAGGGTTGACATAGAACAGATATATATGGCCGTCGGCTATCACAGTCACAGCATATGATAATAGTAAAAGGCCGCCGCAGGGAATGATTACTCTTAATGTAGAAGTCGGTCCTGTTGCCGTTCCTACGGAGTTTCACATTCTCGACATGGACCTCACATTCAAGGACATATTGGGTCGTCCTTATATAGAGACACTAAATGTCGTCCCTTCCACCAACCACCAATGCCTAAAGTTCTTGTACAAGGGACAGATCGTTAAAGTGTTTAGCATGTCCCTGCTCTCTATGGTGGATGCTATTACCACTTCATTGCTCTCTGTCTGGCCAATCCATAGGCCTATTCTTTCATTGTTAGATGTGTGTGACCCTAATCGCGCCTCACCAACACAAAAGAAGCCACTTCCCAGGCCAATGCTACGTCCCCCTTCCCGTTCCAAGGGATGGGAGATCATGAAAAGCTTGGGCTACCAGCAAGGCAAAGGTCTAAGGGCACAATTACAAGGAAGACTAAGGCTGGTGAAGAAGCCAAGGGTAATCCTCAGAGTCTACCTAGGCTTTGAAGGTCTGATTGAGGAAGATGGGAAACCTTTGGAATGGTCTTTGTATTCACACTTCACGAAGGGGCCTATTATTCTAATGGGGGATGACCCACAAGAAACACATGGGCATTCACAGGTTGTATATATGGCTGAGGGCTACTCGAGAGCTTTTAAAAGAGAAGAGATTGATGACCCAGAATGTAAATGGTATAAGTGGTTTGAAATCCAAGATCTCTCTATCGCACTGTGGTGAATGTTCTTACCTCCGCATCTAGAAGGGGCACCTCCGATCTCCGTGATGCCAGGGGAAACCATAACTGTTGCCAATGCTCCAAACCATCCTCGCTAAGAGGACTTTGTTATCGACGGATTGTCATCTGTCACCAACTATGCCATCAGTGTCTCATTAGCCGTCATTGGTGACATTGACACTCCGTAGCAATTATCAAAGGTTTCCATTTTTGGTGCCTACGATTATTGGATGAGTCCTCCCGCTGGTCTACTGGTGGGCGCATGGCTTTATCTATTTGTTGATGGTGGAGTTACCCCCCCCCCTTTAGGCATGGGTCTTCTGCTAACCACCAGTTAAGGATGGGCCTTCGTTGAATGGGGTGTTAGATGGGGACCTGAACCCCTCTCCCATCCTTCCCCTTCCCCCTTTCCTTCTTCCCCTATTCTTCTTGCGGTGGACCAGCATGGAAATAGAGTCCCATGTGGGTGAGGGGACGTTTGTCATGCCGGTTCAAGAGACTAGGAGGGCCTGCATCGATTCACTGGGCATGGGAGACTTGCGCACCAGTTCACATGGCATTGGGGGGCTTTTGCGCACCAGATCAAGGAACCAAGGGAGGCTTGCTTGTGCGCCAGTTCAAGTGCCACCAAGGGGGCACTGATTCAAGTGCCAAGTGGGGCCGCTAGCTTACTTGGCAAAGGTGGGGTGTCGGTTCGATGGGCCCCTGCATGCACCTCCTTTTGTTTTCTTCATTTCCCTTTTTTTCTCGCGTATGTCAGTATATGTGCATGCATGGTGTTCGTACATTGACATGCTCCTTCTTTTCTTTCTTTGTTGTCATTTTTCAACTTAAGGTCGCTTGGAGTTCTTGTTGGCAAATTTTTAGGTGTCCACAAATGTCCCCCACAGGTGGGTGTCGCAAGCGAGGGATGAGTGCGCGGGGCCTGCGGGTGTAGCATTTTCGTTCTATCATTCTATTCTTCGAGCCAGTAGATCGTCGATCCGGTGTTAATTCGCGGGAAAGTGCTCACCACTTCAGTGAAGGGATGAGGGGTTCGCTTCACCGCAGTGAGCATACGGGCTGAGAAGTTTGGCCTTAGAGGGGTTTAGTCATCGGCCTGAGGTCAATGCTGAAGCAAAGAGATAGGGTTTCATGTGTTGACCTAGACGGAAGGTCTAAATCGACAGGGTGAGGCCAATCTCGAAGGGGACTTGCGGCTCGTGTTGGGTTAAAGAGGGGTGTTTATTCATTGAATCGGATGGGAGGTCCAAGTCAAAGACTTTGTGGTGAGCCAGATGGGACGGGGGAGTTTGTGTGTTTGTTGGTTCAGGCGGAAGGTCCGAGCCAAGGGTTTATTTGTTAGTGCCAACAGGGTGCCAGGCACTGACGTGGTTTATTCGCTGACATGGGGCGAGTGCCAAAGTAAATGGTCTTTTTATTCATCGACCAGACGGAAGGTCCGGGTCAAAGGAAAGTGCTCTTTTTATTCGTTGACTTGGACAGAAGGTTCAAGCCAAAGTAATGGGTCCTCTTATTCATCTACTCCAGACGAAAGGTCTGGGTTGAAGGATAGAGGTCTTTTTGTTTGTTGAATTGGGTGGAAGGTTCGAGCCAAAGCAAGAGGTCATTTTATCATCGACTCCAGACGAAAGGTCTGGGTTGAAGGAAATTGGTCTTTTTATTCTCTGGTCAGGACAGGAAGTCTGACTCCGAGTGGAATGGTCTTTTGTTCTCTAGTCAGACAGATGGTCCGCTCTAGCATGAAATGGTCTTTTTGTTATTCAGTCAGATGGAAAGTCTGAACTAGAGTGAGAGGGGTCTTTTTGTTCTTTCATGCATCGGCGATGCTGACTATATGAGAGGTCTTTTTGTTCTCTAGTCAAGACGGGGGTCCGACTCAGAGTGAGCGATGAAATAAGGCATGAATTGCTCAAACAAGGCATAACATCAAACATATAAACCTTTGACATTCAACCAATGTTTCTAGGACTCTAACGGTCTCATAAAGGTGCGCCAGATATGTCTAACGACTTAATATAGGTCTATCAGAGAACGTCGATTTACATCACTCGAGGGAGATACCCTGATGACCTAACGGTCTAAGATTAATGCACCAGAAGACTGTGATGGTCTCACGATAGACTGCTAAATTTGCTGGGTTTTCAAAAAACTAAACCGATCATTCTCTCCCTTTCTCATTCCATCAAATGCCCAAAATGCCAAAATGCCAAAATTCGAGCGCGAACACCCCGATGACTCCAGTAAGTGAAACCTCTGCCGGTGACCACCGCTCTCCGCCACGCGAACCATGGCGAGGAAGAAGGCCATTGTGAAGTTCAGGGAGAGGGTAGAAACGGAGGATGCTCCTCTGACGGTGAACCAACCGGAGGAAGAACAACTGGCGGCAACCCAAATGGAAGGGGGAGAGGCTCCGGCGACCGTGGAAGAAGCTAGGGAGGCCTCTGAAGCTCCTGAAGAGGGAGAAGAAGCCGCAGCAGGGGAGGAAATGCCAGAAAAGGCCAAGGGCGGTCGGAGCTCCGAGGTAAGACACCGACCATAAAAAAAATAATTCTTCATCCTTTTAATGCTTGCATGTGTGTGGAATGGGGTGGAAATGAGTCTGGGGACTCATTGGGATTGAATGTAGGCCCTTTTGGCCAGTTCCACCAATCGGGGAAACGAAGAAGATGATGCCCTACCGCTTTGTGTGTAACGGTCCTTCCAGTGACCGCTACAGCTCCTGGCGCTCCACCCTTGGTGTGTTAGAGATCTCTGACGGGCTAAGATAGATGCATCAGAGAAACTAGAGATGGAAGTCAATTCAATGTTTTTGAGTTTTTTACTTATTTAATTTTTTTTGTTATTTTTACTCGTATTAAATGGAATGCAATGTGATAACTCACCCTATGCTCTATGTGTGTGCAAGGGAAAAGAAGAACCAGAATATCATGGCTTCAGATTCGGGCGGTGTACTAGGCACTACCCGATTATCAGAGAGAGTGACTGGCCGCCATGGGATTCGGCGAAGTGCTCAGCATAGAAGTTACGAGGGTGGAAACAACACTACTTTACGCATTGCACGAGAGGGGGATCCAGTCAGCCAGGCCTTCATCTTCCTGTGGGGTCATATGATCCCAACATTGGAGGATATCACGAGGATTACGAGGCTGAGGGTCCATGGAGCAGCAGTGACAGGCTACACCTACATAGACTACTGCGAGCTAGCTCAGGAGTTGCTTGGGCTAGATTTGGTGACACACATCCCAGTTGGCACGGTCGACACTCCAGGACAGCCTGGGGCTTCGAGGAGCTGCGATCGCCGTGGGAGAGTAACTAGAGTAGCGCATCGATCGAGTGATTGAGTAGGTCCGTCCTAGAGTAGTAGCGGAGGCTGGACTAGAGGGGGATAGGATTCTGAGGTGCTTCCTGATCCTGCTGTTCGGGAAGTTGCTATTCCCGACCAGAGCTGATGTCATCAGCTGCAGGCTCCTACCTTTGCTGCAAGATTTGGATAGAGTTGGCAGATATGCGTGGGGAGTGGCTGTGCTAGCCTTTCTTTTTGAGTCACTCAGCACGACCGACCGGCGGACGATGATGGGCAGCTTCTCGCCTTTCCTTCAGGTAAACATTTCCACATTTTGATGCTTGCATGTGGCTTAAATGGAGAGAAAGGGGTTATACCGACCCCTTAGACCTAGATGTAAGGACCTCTAGGGCCATTTCCAACAACAGGGAGGGAAAAAAATGTCGTCCACTGCGGCAAGAGAGAGACAGTCCTACCAGGGACCGTTTAAGGGAGAAAAATGGTCTGCCCATGATAGTTGGAGTGAAAATGGCCCCAACATAGCTGTCAAGTGGGCTGAAATGGCCAGACATTGACCATTTTCTAGAATTTATCAAATGGGGTATTGTGGGTGTAAAATAGTCTGAAATAGATCGCTGGGATGAGACAAACGGTCCTCAAATGACCGTTGGACTGATAGAAATAGTCTGATTATGGCTGCCACCTCAGCAAACTGTCTCTCTTTTTCTTCTTTTTTTTTAAAATTAATACATGACTATATGAAATGAATGACTAACATAAAATGTTTAATACATGTAGGGAAAACGCTGGACAAGGATTTCATGGCTCCAAGTCCAGGCGGTGTACTTGGCACTGCTGGACATCTAGCGCGAGAGATTAGTTGCCATTGGATTCGCTGAATTCCTAGGCATGGAGGTGATGAAGTTGGACACGACTCTCCTCTATGCTCTACACGACTGGTGGGATTAGGTGAGCCGGGCGTTTGTGTTCCCATGGGGGCACATGATCCCGATGCTAGAAGACGTGGCGAGGATCACCGAGCTGCGAGTGCACGGTGAGCTAGTGAGCGAGAGGACTCACACGGACTACCGGGAGCTGGCCCAGAGGCTGCTCGGACTCGAGCTGCAGAGGCCGGAGTGACACTCTTCAGTGTTACCAAGAGCGGGCCTGTAGGAGAGCCTGGGCCTACGAGGAGCTGCGATCGCTGTTGGAGAGCTGCCAGAGCAGCACTAGGAGCACTTGATGGACAGAGTGAGATAGCGGGTAGCAGCGGGATCGGGACCCTAGGCAGACATGGTCCATCGACAGTTCCTAATGCGACTCTTCGGAAAGCTGTTGTTCACGACCCGAGCTGATGGAGTGAGCTGCAGACTCTTGCCCCTACTCGAGGAGGTGGACAGAGTGGGCAAGTAAGCATGGCACGCGGCCGTTCTTGCCTTCTTGTTCGACACACTCAGCGTGACTAGTCGGCAGACAATGCTTGGTGGATTTTCCCCATTGCTTCAGGTAAGACTTGACTTCTGGATGCTGTGCAATTGCTATAACTATTATAAATGCTATATGCTAACGCTTTGATGTATAAAATGTAGGTATGGGCCTATATGTACTTACCTAGACTGGGGAGAGGGACAGAGGTGCACCCCAATCGAGTGCCCATCGCAAGGCGATGGATGGCGGTGCGGGAGACTGGGTCACTACGACGCCATGTGCGGATGATCCAAGATGACCTCGACACGCTACCCTATACATTAGTAAGACCTAAACTTGAACTTTTTAAAAATGCAACTATATACTTGGACACTAATGCTCGGCATGCCAGCTACCTTGTAGGTCTGGTGGACTCCGTACCAGGGTGAAGGACACAAGGGCCAACCATGGGTGGTAGCAGCCCTAGGCTATGCGGGACGCGACATCTGGCTGCACTACATGAATGTGGTCGAGCCACTGCACTACTAGCTGATCATGAGGACCGTGGGTGTCCACTAGCTAGAGGTGAAGTTCCCGGCATACGAGAGATCGGAGGAGCATGTGGGATGACACTCACTAACCCCTCTAGCTATCACCCTCCTACTAGCATCCCACACATGCTCCCTCTCCTGTTCCCCCACACCTCATGCTATGCTTTTCTTTCTTTTAGTTTTAGTGGATTTTCCATAGATCTACACCTTCCCAATAGATGTAACCTATCTTTCTGGTAACACCTTTTCATATACTAGATATAGGGATGAAATACATACCTAGGACAAGACTTTTCTAGACTCAAATCGTAGTCTGATGACTACCCTAGATTCAACCATGCTGTGATACCAATTTGATGCGAGATGAGACTCGAACGGGGCTAAGACCTTCGACCAACTCAAAGTGTGGCCAGCAGTTATACGCTAAGACTAAGCTGGGTGGCTGACCTCCGTGGTGTTCTCCAGGTGGAGGCGTCTCTTAACAAGAAACTCACTCTAGCCCAATGATCATCCCTGCAAGGGAAGCGCGGGATCTCAGTGATTAAGGAACCACTATCGCCTAGGGTGATGTAGTTCAAGCTCGGCGCTCAACTGGGGCTATGGAACAGGCACTCACAACTCACAACGACAGTGATTTGTAATTGGCTATGGGCCCTATAGCCCTATTCGCACAAGCACGGTGCATAAGAAAGCATACTAAATAAGTAATGCTGAGAAGAGGAATGTCACGCGTACCTCCACGACTAGCACGTGGGGAAGAAATCTCGGCCGAATCTGACAACCCCGATACACGAGTTAACAATAATACAACCCAACAATTATGCCCACTCCTCACAGGGAGATAACAGGCTACAAACATAATTCTCGGGATTGCTAGAACATGGGTTGATGGGCAGCACTTGGTGATGACGAGGAGGCGAGTCACCGCCAACTGGATGAGGCGATCGACCATCGATTGGTTTTGCCTGCGTTGGTTAGGCTGCGCAGTTGACTTGTAAGAGGCGGTACAACTAGATCTAGAGTCGGATCAAGGTTCCGTTTGTTGGAACACATGGTGGACTTGATGATGAACGACCCATTCAAATGGCTTGTCCAGATCTGCTTCTGCCTGGGCGACACAGTGTCTGCATGAAGGCTCCGGTTCTATTCACACAGAACTACACAGGTGAGCAAGAAAATTAAGAAAATGGTGCCTCAATGTGGGAACAGAGCATTGCTCACTGGGGATCATCGCCGACGCCTAGAGGAAGATCCTAACCAAAGGATTTTGTCAGATCTGAAAGGAGGGAGGCGTGGGAGCTCCCACAAGAAGTAGCTAGATTTGGGTCGGATCTGCATAGGTTGGCCTTCACAGTCCCACCAAAATCATTGCCACACTATGCACAGACTTCAGAACAGCACGAGATTAGTGGTGTCGTGAAGAGGGAAGAAAATGGTTCGATCTAGGCAGATCTCACACCCAAAGGAGCTAAGAGTAGATCTAGGGGATTTTAGCAACATAGATGAAAAGATCTAGCTTGCAGGGACAAGCAGCAACACACAGCTTCATGAGAAGATTTATTTCTGGAGATCCGGAGCTCCGATCATGATGAAACTAGTGCTGGATCGTTCCTGATTCATAGAAGCTTCACTAGTAAAATTTTCAGATCCAGATACAAGCAGGAAGGGGATGATAAGGGGGGCGAGTCACAAGCTAAGTAAATCCCATCACAAGATTTTGGGATCTAACTCAAGAAAGGAAAAGAGAATCACTCTCTTACAAAATTTCTCTCAAAATAATTCTTCATTAGCTTAATTATGTTCACAACTATAAATAGGGGCATTCTTTAATCTTTTCTCACCTTTCTCTTCTTCTTCCTCTTCCTTTCCCCCCACCGTGAGCACCCATCTCCCCCTCTCTCTCTCATTTGATCGCGCGGCGCGTCCCCTACGGCTGCAGACGACGTGGGGAGATAGCGTGGCGACGACGGCGACGGCGAGGCGATCGTGGCAGCATAGAACTCGTGGGATTTCGTGAAGCAACGAGGGTTTCTAAAAATATTCTTCATGATTTCGGCATTGATTCGGTAGAGCATTCACTCCATTGAGGTAGGGTGATGATCCTTACGCTCTAGCGGTTCATTCCCGTGATTTCTAGCCCGTCGTAAGGCCGAGAGGGGCATTTTTGAGCGAGTTAGGGTAAAATCATGTTTTGGGGAGTGATCACCCGATCTAGCGATCCATCGTGTTTTTGGACGATCCGAGGCCGTAGAATCATTTTAGGGGTTATTGGGGAGCTTCCCCCTTGTTTTCCCCCTCTCCTATGGAGGTATGGGGGCGTGGTCGGTGTTTTTGGGTCGAATTCGCCATTTCATCGTCGGAGCGCTGTGGCAGTCGTACCAGTGACTACCACAGGGTATAACGTGCCCAAGGAGGTGCGTTATGCTTCGTTGGTTTTGAGCTTGGGCTGTCGTGGGCGTGACGGTCCCATGATAGACCGCCATATGGCTGTAACTCCCCTGGGTTGGTCCGTCACAGTGATTTGACCATTGGCTTTTGACCGTTGGGGGTCATTGTAGCCTGACGCACCAGTGTTGGTCCGTCAGGGAAGGTGGCACCCCTGGGAAGGCGCGTTATGCCTTCCACCTAACGCACCTGTGTTGGTCCGTTAGGGACTGTAACGCCCCTGGAGGAGGGGATTAAAGCCAGTTTAGTCCCGTGACCTAACACACCTGAGCTAGTCCGTTAGGTGACGTAACGCCCCTGGAGGAGCGTGTTACGTTCTTTATTTTGGCTCGGGCCCTGACGCACCTGTGTTGGTTCGTCAGGTATTGTGACGCCCCTAGGTAGGCGCGTCACAGTGGATTTTACACCGAGTGCCCTGACACACCCTTGTCGGTCCGTCATGTTGAATGGTGATTGGCGGATCTAGAGGGGAGGGGTGAATAGATCAGCCCCATCTATCGTGATTTAATACAAAAAGCTACAAGTTAAAATGAAATATAACCTGTATCAACCACTGGTGCTGAGCTATGTTAGAAATGTCAGTCCTATGGCATTCATCTATTGAAGAATAATCACAATGAAGCACATCCAAACCACACTGGATGAGATTTTTAGGTGGTTCAGCCTTAATCAGGAGACCTACATCCACCCCTCACACAATCGTGTGAGGCTTCCCTTGCGTTGCTAACCAAACAATCACTGTCACACAGCTTCTGGGCGAGACCTGCCCAAACCCATGATCTGATCACCTTCAGACCGTCTTCCTACAGCCAGTAGGGAATACACATAGAGTCTTTCAAGAGTTAACACAAGAATGAAAAAAGAAAATGGTGCAGAGTAAACCGGGAGACAACTGAAAGTCTGATGAATGGGGATGTCATCCGATCGGTGGAGATGAAGCATTCCCTCCTTGCATTGCAGAACGGAGATAGAGGGCTTGCTGGACGAGTGTAGATGGACTTCATCTACTTCTTCTTCATTCAGCTTCTCTTACGTATGCTTCCTGGAAGAGGAAGTTCTCCAATCCTCCTTCTACGGCCGCTCCTCAACCTCCGAGACCCTACAGAATAGTTCTCCCATGCTCATCTACTCTGAGCCGCCTTCGCCCTCATTCCTCTACCCATTCGAATGCCCTTTTTGGTCTTTTTGCCATGCTCCCATCCAGAGCGAGTGCCTGGCAAAGTCAGATTCGCTGACCTTGTGTTCCCCACCGAGGTTTAGGGCCTTTTCCTTCCAATGGTTTTCAATGGCTTTATCCTTCCTTTTAGAACTGTCACCTTGCGACTAACCTACGAACCAATCATGAGGCTCTTGTCCCGATCGCTGCTACCTCAGTTCCAGTGCCTTGGGTCCCAGAAGATGAGATCTAAGACCCATTAGGGCTAAGACCAATAGAACCTGTCGTACCAAGGAGGAGCCTTTGAGAGGTGTCGACACTTTCGAGTGGGGAGGTCGACACCTCCTAGCCAGACAGAATCAACTGGATGCTGAAGGGTTCTGTGGTGTCGACACCTCCTGATGGAGAGGTCGACACCTCCAAGGCCAGACAGAGCTACATGGTTGCTGAAGGGGTTCTGTGGTGTCAACACCTCCTAATGGAGAGGTCGACACCTCCAAGGCCAGACAGAAGATAAAGCTTCCAATGCTTGTGCTGAGGTGTCGACGCTTGATGATTGAGGTGTTGACTCTTCAGTGCTTCCAAAGCAATTCCCACTGTTAGATATCCATACAGTCCCATCCTTCTGAGACAGGAGAAAGAGAAAATTTCATAGCATGGCCTAAATATCTGGACAACTGGTTTGGTTGGACTTGAGCTGATGATTGACTGAATTTCTAGTGCAGAAGGCCATTATGCAGCATGGATTTGCAGGGATTCACATAGTTCACATGAAACAGGACCATTCATTTACATTACATGTTCTTCTTGAGCTTGACCATTCATATCCATGTACTTGATAGTACTTGTATTTGCATCTACAGTTGATGCTGGTGCTACATTCTTCTTTATTAATATTTTCTTTGACGCAACCTGATGAGGCTATAATATTATTTGTTCTTATTTTGTCTCTTTCTTGAAATTGGTAATTGAATTTTATACATTTGTGTTCTTTAATCAGTTGAACTCTGGGAAAGTTGTAGCTGTGGGGCCTGGTGCTCGTGATAGAAATGGAAATCTTATCCCTGTGACATTCAAGGAAGGAGATCATGTTCTTTTGCCTGAGTATGGGGGGACTGAAGTGAAGCTTAATGATAAAGCTTACTGTCAAATCAAATGTAAATGATCTTTGCATCAGTTGTCTAAGACCTAACACTCGATCATATGCTAGGGAGATCCCAACCAGATATGGTGCCCTCATATGCTTAATCATATCTTCACTCCTTGATTACATTGATCCAGGAATATAACCTAAATACCTGCTTTTGCACCTTTTCCTCTAGGAATTAAAAGGAGAGAAGAAAACTTTCCCTTTGCTATGTTTTCCTTTTGGTTTCTTTCCATGGAGTTAAAAATATGTCATGTTTTAGAAGAAAGGCAGGTTGGGGACATTGGAAAAAAAGTAGACATTGTATTACTAGGAATATTTAACTTCTTCCCCAATACAAGGATGATTAAACTTGCTCCCCATTACATAAAGAGTTTCAACACTCTAGGTATAATCCCCTAACCCAGTACAAAAATGGAATGTGTATATATTCCATTGTTAAAGTACCCTTCACCCTAGGTAGTGACAGAAATAGAACAAGACTCCCAGCCCCATTAGGCACAAGAACAGTCTCTTCAGAGACACTTTCACGCATAATTCATTGGCTCTATTATTTCTTGCCAGTGTCAGGTCCACCTTCGCTTGTAGAATGTCAATCTTTCGCTCAAGCAAAATTAACTTCTTCTCAAGCAATGACTCCATGGAATTTAACTGATGTTTCAAGTCGACGGTATTATGATGTGCATCATCAACCCAGACAAAAAAACCACAGCAATTGTCCTCCTGCAAACAAGCACAACACCTTCTAATGTTAGTTTGAAATTGATGGTGTCACAGTTCTCAGGGACATTTCATCAAACAAATTATGAACCACATACCTTCCAACCCGCACACCGATAGAACCTTCGCCCTCTACTTGTTTCCTGATTCGATATGTATACCCTGCACCTCTTTCGGCAAAAACATTCTGGAATATCGTAACACTCCACCATATTCAGTGAACGTCTCACACTAGATTGTCCGGTGCTTGTGTCACTCATCTTCTGCCCTCGTAGAGTCCTCTTCGTGGGTGGTCGGGTGAAAGGAAGGGGGAGCCAACGGTGTGATGGGGGAGCTGACGGTCTGATGATCTGATGGGGGAGTGAGGAAACGGGTGCCGATGGTGACCTGGGGTGGGCTCTGTTGCGAGATGGGGGAGAGGGGGAGCCAACAGTGTGGGTGCCGACGGTGAGGGAGAGGGGGGGAGCGAACGGTGTGGTGGGGGGGTGGGGGAAGGGGTGCCGGCGATGAGGGAGAGGTGGCTGCAGTTAGAGGAACTTGATAAGCATGTAAACTGAGGTAAGATGATACCTCCAAGCATCCAAAACCAGAGTCTCATCCATACAGGATAGCTGAGACACTCACGAGGTCACGTGTCAACCACTAGGTCACAACCGGGTTGACCAAAAACCATAATGACTCTTGAAATAATACAAAACACTACTCAATATCATGGCACTTCTGAACACCCTGTAACATGGTCATAGCCCTCATAGGACATCGAAGACATTCACAGATAATGGGCTAACCAAGGGGTCGAAGCCAAGCCAATAAACACGGAGAAAACACCGTACACTGCTCGGGATGAGACTACTCTTCCGAGATCCCTCGACACACATATATGACTCTCATGGAATACCCAAGGCATCCATCGAGTCAAATGCCAACAAGGTAATGAATCCTGGGTTCACCGGAGCCTGAGACAACACCAACAATACCCGAAAAATAGAGACCATTAACGCGGTGCATGCCTGCGTTGCAATGGTTAACATGCCTATACAGTGGGTCACGATTCCAAGAGAAGGCATCCAACAGTTCCAGCACATCAATGCGTTGACGTGGCACAAGCCTAGGTCACATTAATAGACGCGGCCATAGCCTCTAACGCTTTAACACCAGAATGCGGTTAAGACCTAGGGCGCATTAATCAAGATCGCGACCATCACCTAGGTCATGTTCTTCAGGATCGCATCCAACATAACGACCGCATTCCTAACCATCCAACTGTTCATCTTCTTAGATGAACGCGGTCACACGATATAGCACTTTAATAAATGCGCCCCCTGGGAGCTCCGCGTTACAACGTCGAACCCAAAAACTAGTAAAATCTATGTAAAATGCCGTTCCACGCCCCAATCTTCTCCAAAATAATGGGAATACATCCGAAATTACACTACCAACCTTCCATAAGCCGAAAGCGGCCAACAAACGATGAAACGACTCTGAACGGGCGATTCCCATGAATTCACCCAAAATGACTCCCGAGGGTAACCAAACTCATACCGCCCCCAAATCACAACCAAATCTAGTAAAACTGGGGGGAATGGCATCCAGACATGCCAGGGGTTCGAATGAAACCAATTCTACCAAAAATCGTCGCATGAAACGGCGAGCTCGGCTCACACCCCCGAACATGGATTTTACCCAAACCAAAGTAAAACTCACTCAAACTCGCACCGTTCGACTCCAAATCACGAGCAAACGGAGGAAAAGAGTAGGACATCTGTCCCTCTACCTCCACCGAAGATCTCACGCACTGAAATGGCCACAATACATCGAAAACCACCACACGAGCAACCCACGCCAAATTTGAATCCATGAATGGGATCGCGCCAATGCCACGCTTCGATCTTCATGCCATCACGCCTCAAGTCAGCTCCACGCTGTCGCCACCTCACCCAGCTCCACCATGGTCGCGCACCCAAGGGAGAGGAGAAGGGAGGAGAGAGAACGGAGGGAGAGAAATGAGAGAAATGTGAGGGGAGAGAGGAGAGAGGTTAAGGGTTAAAAAGAAAAAGAAAAATAAGGAAATTAGCAAATTTCCTCAAATCTAATTTTTGGCCTAAAATTTCATAAACTCAAAAAAATATGAAAAAATAACCTACACAATCCTCAGAAGGAGTACAACACATCTGTAGCATCCCGGAGTCTCAAAACTCAACGGTTCACTCTCCACGGGATTCCGCAACTTATATAGGGGAAAAACTAATGTGGATCGGCAGGTAGTGTTCGGTGCCCGTGGTTTGCTTCAGGTGTGACCAGCCAGGGCACATGGCACGTGACTGCCCGCAGAGATTGAGTCAACTGCCTGGGTTTCAACAGCAGCAGCAGTTTCAACCCAGCAGATGCCATCAGGGCCACAGCACTACCAACAGCAGGAGCAGTTTCTTTAGTTGACTTGGTCAGCTACTGTGGGGAGGCAGAGATCCAGAGGTAGAGTGACCCACATGACCAGAGCAGAGGCTGAGGCATCGCAGTTGGTGGAAGGTACTCTTTCGATTTTGGGTTGTACGGCTCACGTTTTGTTCGATTGCTTCACATTCATTCATTTCGGAGGATTTTACTCAGAGTGTGGAGGACCCGGTGGCCAAGATGTCCTGTGATATGGCATTGGAATTACCTACCGGCGATTTCGTGCACACCCCGTATTGCTTTGAGAAGGTACCTGTGTGGGTGGAAGGGTGGAACTTGCTGGCCAGGCTTTATACGTTACCGCTTCAGGACTTCGATGTGATTTTGGGTATAGATTGGCTCGAGGCTCATCATGCCATGGTGGATTGCAGCTCGAAGAAGGTCTACATCCGACAGCTTCGTGGACCCACCTTCTATTTCCAAGGTATCTAGTCTTCCTCTTCCCGTTTGCTTATTTTGGCTATTAGGGCTCGTCGATTGCTTGATGCGGGTTGTTATGGTTTTCTCGCTTATGTGGTTTTGGTCGATCGGCAGTGTCCGGATGTGGAGGACATTCCTGTCATGTGCGAGTTTCCCGATGTTTTCTCCGAGGAGCTACCAGGGTTACCACCGCAGTGAGAGATTGATTTCGTGATTGAGGTGGTACCAGGTATGGCGCCTATGTTGAAGGTCCCTTATCATATGGCACCTATGGAGTTGCGAGAGCTGAAGACGTAGTTGGAAGAGTTGCTTGCCAAGAGATACATTCGTCCTAGTTATTCACCGTGAGGCGTGCCGATATTATTCGTGAAGAAGAATGATGGTAGTTTGAGGCTGTGCATCGACTATCGTTAGTTGAACCAGGCGACTGTTGAGAACAAGTATCCGTTGTCTCAGATTGATGACTTGTTTGATCAGCTTCAGTCAGCCTGGGTGTTTTCGAGGATCGATTTGAGATCGTGCTATTATCAGCTGTAGATTCAAGAGTCTGATGTGGAGAAGACTGCGTTCCATTCGAGGTATGAACATTATGAGTTCTTGGTGATGTCGTTTGGGCACACCATTGCCCCCGCAACGTTCATGGATTTGATGCATAGGGTGGTTCATTCGTATTTGGACCAGCTCGTGGTCATGTTCGTGGACGACATCCTTGTGTATTCTCGGTCTGCTGAGGAGCATGTGCATCATTTGAGGATGGTGTTGTAGACGCTGCGCGATCACCAGTTGTAGGCAAAGCACAGCAAGTGCGAGTTCTAGCTCCGAGAGGTGCACTTTCTGGGGCACGTGATTTCTGGTGATGGTGTTTCTGTAGACCCGGCTAAGGTCAAGACAGTAGTGTAGTGGCCGAGGTCGAGTTCGATCACAGAGATTCAGAGCTTCTTGGGGCTTGAGGGCTATTATAGGAGGTTTATCCAACATTTTACTCGTATTGCGGCCCCGATGACCAGGCTTACGTGGAAGGATGTGCCATTTGTCTGGACGGAGGAGTGTGAGCGGAGCTTTATGGAGTTGAAGAGATTGATCACCACTGCTCCGGTGTTGGTGTTGTCTGTCTATGTGTGTCGAATACACTTACACTTTGATTGACATATTCGAATATAACTTGTCACGCACTCCGGGTTCCTTCCGTGCTTGGGGCGTGATAATTTTTTATGGTATCAGAGCCTAGGATATTCAATTCCTAGGAACCCAAGTCCAAGGATCGGTTTAAACCTTTACCTGGTGAGATTGGGTAGAACCATGGGTTCAGATAACTTAGTAAGTAAAATTCTTGGTTGGATTATATACTAATATAATTAATATAATTGTAGGATCATGACCGCAGAACGTGCTCAGTGGCGTGATATGCAAAGGAACATATAAGGTCTTACTCAAGCGCTACAACAAGTAGCGCAAGGAGGTGCTAATCGTGGAGCGGGAGAACTCCACCGGAGTTTTCGCAATATGAACCCTCCCAAGTTCATAGGCTCGACCGACCCTGACGATGTTGAGCACTGGATAAGGTAGATTGAATGGATTTTCCATTGCATGCAGTGCGCGGACCAAGAGAAGGTTTTACTTGCAACGTTCCAGTTAGAAAGGGACGCCCGTTTCTAGTGGGAGTCCGTAGAAGCTACTAGAGACCAAGGTCAAGTAACTTGGGCAGAATTCAAAGAATATTTTAATAATAAGTATTTTTCTGACCGAATACAAGAGAAGAAGGCCACCAAATTTGCCACACTTAAACAACAAACATTATCGGTGGTCGAGTACGTGGCTCAATTCTCTCGATTGTCAAGGTACGCCAAGCACTTAGTAAGTACTGAGAAGATGAAGGCTAGAAGATTCTTAAATGGGCTTAGGCCTCAATATATTACCCAGCTGGCGCCGATGGACATACAAGTCTACTCGGAGATAGTACGGCGAGCCCAGTTATTAGAAGATGCCACGGAGTTGTCGGACAAGATCCGTGGGAGGGATAAGAAGGAGCAAGTCAACAGCTCCAGTACTTTCAAGCCCACCTTCAACAAGAAGAGGCTTAGCAATGGATGAGATTCCTCTCAGGAGGAGAAGTTTAAGAAGAACGTAAAACCCTTCTCTATTACTGCTACACCATCCAAGGAGGTGTGCAAACACTACGACAAGGCAGGCCATAAGGTTGAAGAATGCTAGAGAAGACTAGGAGCTTGTCTCCAGCCGTGATCATCGAATTTTCTATTGTCCGTTACTCAATGATCAGGCCGGTGACGAGAAGTGCCCGGTAAAGAAGCATGCACGTCTCCAAGCTCTTCAGGTGGCAGAATAGGATGAAGGCGGACTAGTGAAAGGTACACTAAAGATTTGTTCCAAATCTACACATGTCTTGTTTGATACTAGTGCATCACATTCTTTTATTTTCAAGAAGTTTGCTGATCCGCTACCTATAGAACCGGAATGCATAGATCTAGTTATTTCAACCCCTCTTGGAAATGAATCTGAAATCATATGCCATTATCTAAATTGTAAAGTCATGGTGAAAGGGGAGAATCTACCTGCCAACTTGATATGCCTAGACATGAAAAATTATGATGACATATTAGGAGCCGATTGGTTATCTAAATACCAGGCAATGGTTGATTGCCGTAATGGCAAGGTTACTTTCAAGGAGTTTCTGGAACTTATCTACACTATCCCTAAGAGTCGGAGCAAGTCACCCCTTATTTCAGCTCTCCGAGCTAGTAAGCTAATAAGGAAAAGGTGTGTATCTTTCCTTACTTTTGTCACCATAAAAGAGACTAAGGAGTCCAAGAAACTAAGTTGTGTCAACTAGAACGAAGGGAAAGTTGACACTTGAGGAATTCTGGAACAATAGCGGTCTCAAGGTGGCCGTTTTATACCAAGATGATCTAAATAGGACCGCTAAGTAACAGTGACAGTCTCCTAGAGAGCCGCAATTAACTAGGGTACAGAAAGTAAAACATCGATCATGTGAGTACTTTCTAGACAATTTAGACTTTTAAGGTACAACCAGCTCGGTGTCCTAGTGGGAATCCAAGGCTCGCGGAGACTTACGGAGGCCTTGAACAAGTTCACTATTGTACCCAGACTATTTCCCGATAAAAGGATAAGAAATAAGGGTTCGGGCATTTCCCCAAACACCTTCCACGCGTGGGCTACTTAGCCCCTTCTACAACCCCACGGGGCCCTACCAGGGCACTGACCAATTTGTCGTGACACGTGGCGACACAAGCAAGTGCCTGGAGTCAACTCTGGCCACTTACATATGGGCTTTGCCCGTATCCTACATCACCCCTGGGCCAACCCGGGGGCACCCTGACACTAAGCCACGCCACATGGCACCCAGTGAAAAGGGCCATGGGCCCACCCTGAAACACTCCCGACAACCCCCCAAGGTCAAAGGGAGACCTAACACAGTCAACTGCAGGCTTTGGAGGCCTATCGCACGCGTATATGGCTTGCACAGGTATGTTCGGCATTCTATCGAACACCTTGCAGGCGCGTACATTCTAGCCCATCTACACCAAACCATGGGCTATCCTGTGGTTCCAGTTCCTCAATTGGGCCCTACAACGACCCCCCAACATGTCAGGCCCAATCCCAACACTCAGACAAGTGGTAACAAGCAAGTTAACTTTAGCACTCGGGCCGACCCGAGGCCACCCTGCCAACCCGCTATGCAATGCGACACACAGCCCGATGCATGACTCACGTCTACAAAATTCCTCCCCCCAGCTCCCAAGAGCTCCTATCTCCAACATAAGGCTCTTCGTGCGCCCCCCTCAGCCATCTACCCAAGTCGATTGGCAATCCAGGGTGTGTCGGGCATTTACCCGAACGCCTTCCGAGTGGCTACGACAACCTGAAGAACGACGGCCCCCATGGGCCCGTTCCAACCTCCCGGAGCTCAACGTCCTTCAAAGGACACCCCTAAACAACACAAGAGGAACCCTGGGGGCCATCCCCCGGGGTTACGATCGGCTCGGGGCCAATTCGCCCTGGGGTAGGGCTGCGCGCCCCAGGAGGGCGAACCCCATGGAGGCGTGCCCTCCCTCTAGTCCGGTGGTCTCACAACCCCACTCAGCCCCAGTTCATCCGATCTACGATCCTACGACGCTGTTCGTGTGCCGTACCAGTTCGAGGAGTCAACACGCAGAAGCACGGAGCGACATCACGATGGGTTCACCCTCCGGTCAACGTGCACAAGTCTCGCAAGCTTCCACGTATCCTCCCTAGCCAAGTCTCCTTTCCTTTGTTAGTCAAATTAGGAAGAAAAAGGGCCAAAAAATAGAATTTTATAGGGTGGGACCACCCCCCCTCTCTCCTTGGAGCCACTCCGCCAAAACCCCCTGGGGAGGGGGTTTAGGTAGACCAACCTGGACCCCTAAACCGCCATGGGGGGGGGGGGATTTATGCGGACCAGCTCACCCCCCGGCTGGTCCGCGTAAACCCCCATTCAATTAATAATAATAATTTTTCAAAAAGAAAACCCAGAACCGGCCCTGCCTAAACC
>JANBPO010002671.1:0-28291 GCA_024336825.1 Amorphophallus titanum
TTCTATCGGGTGAAGCGAGCACTGCATAATATTCATTGCTCCCCAGTTTAGATTTGACTTCTTCATCTTCTCTCGTGTCTAGGTGTCTTCATCTTCAGGAAGCTGATATGGCCCTTGGCTTACTACTCTCCAAATTTCATGGTCCTGTGATCTGAGCAAGACCTGCATCTGATTTTTCCAATACGAGTAGTTAGTGCCATCAAAATATGGTGGCCTAGTCACCGAATGACCCTCTGCCAAAAATCCTTTGGCATCCATTCCACTAGTCTATCCAGGTCATTGGACCTCTTGAATGGATAAACCTGCTCTGATACCACGTGTTGGATGTGGAATGGCGATCTAGAGGGGGGGTGAATAGATCTGCCCCGAAGAACAAAAACTACTGCAAGATTATACGAGCAATTTAAACTATGCGACTTAAGCGAAAATTAAAGCGAATACTCTATGCATAACATAGACAGTCCTAGGCATGCATCTAGTGGAGGTTAAAAGCAAATGCAAACAATCACACGCATAGGAGATAGAGATTTTTAGGTGGTTCGGACAGACACCTAGTCTGCTTACGTCTACTCCTCACCAAACCCGGTGAGGCTTCCTTCGGCTAACTCACAGCTTGTAAACTCCGCTGACTCACAATTTGATTAACCCCAGATCTGAGCATCCCAGCTCGATCTGACAACTCCACTGACGAACAGCTTGATTAACAGAGCAAAAAGGAAAATAAAAGATTGAATGAAAGTAGAAACACAGATCGAATGTAGAATTCTCCTGATGGCTGGATATCTCGATCTGTAGATGGAGTTCCCCTAGCTTCCAAAGAACTCCTCTAGATTTGGATCTGCTGCTCCCACGATCTGGATCTCTTCAGGACTTTTCCTGGAGACAATCTTCACCTTGATTTGGTGAAGTGTCTGCAGCTGCTAGACCTCAATTGATCTGGTGCTACTGCTGGTGCTTCTCCTACTGCTGCTCTTGTTTTCTTCCTCTTCTTCTTCTTCTTGACTTGGATCGCACAGGCCCTTTCTCTCTTCTTCGTTTCCTTGATCTGGATCGCATAGGCCCTTTCTCTCTTCCTCTTTTCACTAGATGTCGAGCCTCATCTTCTAGCAGCCACGGTCCCTCTTGCTTCACTGCTCCCTGCTTCTTTTCAGCCTTCCCGCCATGTATATTCAACTTCTTGAAGTGTGCCCAAGATGTCTACTGATCTAGTTGGAGAACTGGTGGGAAATCTACTATTTTTCTACAAGAAGGTTGAAGACCAAGTCTTCTCCATTAGCTGCAATAGAATCTGGTAGAAACCCACGTTTCCTGGCACATTTGGACCCTCTATGTACGTGCCATAATGGATTCATGGCTTGGGTCTCAGATCTTGAGTTGACTGGGTTCAGATTTAGGTTTTCAAAAAGGTTTTCAGGCAGTCGTCGACTCATAGGGCCTTGGGATTCGACTTTCAGCAGCTACCCGAACCAGCCCGATTTCTATCTGACCCAGAAGTCGACTCTCAGGGCCTTCTGTGTCAACACCTATTTTAGTCCAGAACCTGGGTGGTTCTGTCTGCCAACCGTGGTCGACTTCCAACCCCCTAGAAGTCGACTCCTGCACCATAGCTACAGAACTCTTGTTCTTTTGAGACTTTTGACTACCTCTCTTCCCTTTTCTTGAATTGCTTTGACCTTTACACCTGCATTTCACATGTATACAATGCATAAGAACTAAATTCATCCAAGTAAGTTTGAGATGAGAAGTCATAGGAATATGACTTGGAAGTCAAAGTTCATGAAAAATGATCATGAATCAATGCAAGATTTCATAGTCCATGGCCACTCTTGGCACGGTTGCACAACGCATAAAAACCATGAGAACCACATTCTGACTCAAGGGTTGCGGTCATACATGGACCGCTAAGAAGGACTTAACGGTCCAACCTAGACCGTTTACTAGGTTGGGTATAGAGAGGCAATCCAGTCGACTTGGTCGGGTCCTTGATCAGCCTGAGGCAGGGTGGGACCGAACCAGGGTCTAGCCCACACAACCTAGGTCGATAGAGGGGACTTAGGTTGACTTGATTAGGGTTGGGTCGACTTGGAACAAGACTAAGTCGACTAATCAATTCGGCACACAGCCAGGTTAGAGGGAGCCTAGCGGTCTAGCCAGGGCCGCTAAGGCACATTAGCGGTCCTAGGAGGCCGTTAGAGGGTGAACAGAACAGAACAGTCCCGATTTTGGACTGCCCAAAAGGTGAGTCAATCTAGTCGGTCAGTTCAGGTCTTGGTGGTACAACCTACTCAGCTTCCTGGTGGGAATCCCAGGCTCACGGGGACTGACGGTGGTCTCATAATAGTGGTCCTAGTCCGACGGAAGGAGTATCCAACGAAGAGTCCCAGCTATTACAAGATTGAGGTTTATAAAATATGAAAAACATGAATGTGCGGTCAGTCGACACCACCGGAGTGGCATGACTGTCAAACAACTTGAATATATAGCAATCCAATAGTAATAGAGTTGCAGAAATTTTAACGAAATCAATGTCAATTTAATCAACATTAACTACTTACTTGGCATTTGAAAAGGGTCTAATGACAAGTCAGGATGTGAAATGAACAAGGTAATATTTCAATAGCTACAATAAATATGTGTAAGTTAGATTAATGTTCTACATAACCCTAATCATAAGTGTGTTTTCACCCTACCCATGTTGTCTAATCAGGAGAGATTATAGGCGAAAACACAGTGACACCACGGAATATAAGCGCACCTAGCGGTCAGGGAAAGGGCCGCTAACCTTGGTTAGCGGTCAACATGTGACCGCTAGAGTGAATTTCAAAACAGGAGACTGGTGATCTATCGGGCGACCTCTAGGCGCAACAGTGGTCCCTGGTGCGGCCGCAACCAGGATCTCTGCGCTGGCTTCCAGCGAACCCGACACACCTTATTTGTAACTAGAAATTTGTGTGGTATAGTTAATGAAATTTGGGCAAAATGATATCAATAGAAAGAAGACAAAATTTCATGTGAGATAGTAATGATTAATTAGAATTTTAGCCTGCCAATCCTAACATTAGATCGATATAAATGAAGTTAACATGAACGGTGCCCTAACTTGACATGCCTTGGCTAAAATTTGAAATACGATTGCTATACTTAACAAAATTAGGGCTTTTGATATCAAAATAAAGGGGACTTAAAGGCGCACATGGTGATGTATTTTAATTGGGGTTTGGTTTGCTAGAACCTACCTTAATCAAAGGAAGAAAGGGGCCACTGGTCACGAGAACCGCAAAGAACACCACGCTCCAAACTCGATGTTTCCTCCCTCGTATGCTCTCACCGCCGGATGCCTCAACAAATGAGGGTTCTAGGTCATGCTAGGGTTCATTTGTTAAAAGGGAATTCTATCCAAGAGGTGTGATAAGGGCGAGGAGAGTCCTAGGGAATCCATGACGAGCCTGACCCGTGGGCCTAGTCGGGCCAGACTTTTAGGCCCAGCTAAGGGCCCACGGACCGGAAAAGGCCTTGCGGCCCGGCCCTAAATCGGGCCAAGCCCGCGGGCCTATCGGGCCAGCCCGGCCCATTGACAGCCCTAGGAGTAATTGATCGAAGCAAGGCTAGCCAGGAGGGGTGGTGACAATTGTGCCCCATTTGATAGACATGGAGTGCCATATCCAGCCTATCATGCTGCAAAAGGATTGCCACCCGGCATCAACAAACCCCCAAAATTTAATAAATTTAACGGGCAGGGCTCCCCGAAAGAACATATCGCACACTATACAATAATCATGGATGACTTGGCGACGGATGAGTCATACCTGCTGAACTTCTTCAGGTCTTCTCTGACAGGACCTGCCTTTGAATGGTATTCTATCCTACCGGCCGGATTTATTAAGGACTGGCCAGATATGCAACAAAATTTCATTGAAAGATTCCACGTCGCCGAGATAGAAGTGACCGTGGCTGAGCTACTTGCAAACAAACAAAAAGATGATGAGCCTGCTGCAGAATATATCAAGAGATGGAGGAATCTCAGTATGAAGTGTCGGCGCCCTCCGCATCCAGAGGATGCAATACAAATGTGCAAACTAAATATGAAAGAAAGAGATCTTGGAAAAGATGATTGGAATAGAAATCTGATCTTTTGACTGACTAATTGATGTTGCTACAAAAGTGGAAGACTTCTTCGAGAGATATCCCTTACTGCCTACCGACTCAAGTCATCAAGCGAGGCAGGTTAATAAACGGTCGATGCTTGAAGCAGTCCATGTTGTTGACATTAAGGCGAAAAGGCACAAATGGGTGCACAATTCCCTTCTCAAGGAACCTGTCGAATGTCAAGAAAGGCATCCCCGATAGAATAAAGAAAAGAAGCTCTATGCCTTCCCTAGGGACAAGACTCGAGCACTCTTCGAGTGGGCTGTCAAATATAGTAGGATCACTCTTCCGAAGCTAAAGAGGCCCGACGACGTTAGGAGAAGAGATGACCCTTGCTTCTGCCCTTATCATCAAATCCTCAGACATCCTATTGAGAATTGCCAGATATTCAAAGACATCGTCCAACACTTAATTAAAAGAGGGGAATTACAGATGGTGGAGCACCAGGTCGATCGTCCAGGCCCTCATGAAAGGCCCAATCTAGGGGCATCGGTCAATATGATATTCATATATCAACAACTGCCCGAAGAAGCACCAGAGGCTTGCAACCGTCGCACCGATGGAGACAATATTCTCACACTTGAAGAAAAACAAAGAAATTGGCAAGCAACGCCAACAAGAAGGAGAACAAAACTGGCACTCCTCTGGGCTCCGGAGGTCCAGATTCGTGGAGCCATGGCCCGGCCCACTCCGACCCCTTTAGCTCCTATCTGCCTGCAAATAGCCCCTCCAATGGCTATCAGGAGACCAGCGGATAACAAAAAGAAACAAACCACAGTACAAATGCATGAAGAAACCAGCTCAGCTGCGGAACGGCTACAAATCATTATAAACGAGCTAGGCGAGCATGAGCAGCCCAAGGGCCAGCCTATCTAGCTCAAGAAGCATGCCCCTCAAAGACGCAATGAGCCCCACCGGCTAATAAAAAGAACTAAAGAAAAGGCACGGGTGTTTATTGCACCAAGCAACCCACTATGATGGCAGAGGTCGATCATAAAGGGGAAGAAAAAGAAGAATGTTTAAGTCGGCTAAGATTTTCTTAAAATTTTATAATCTCCCAATTCACCCCCCCTCTTGGGTGTCATTGATCGCGGGACTTCAGATCATGGACCATTGTGAGGAAATCATTGCGATCTCTCCACCGAGTGATCCTAGGATTCGCCAGAACTATAGCCCCCAAAGGGGCCTCCTTACGCTCGGGGAGGGAAACCAAGAAGCTCGGAGTAGGAAATGAACGAAAAGCTATAACGATAATAGAAACAACATACGCTATAGATCGATATGAGAAGGTTGCAACTAACAACACTTCACTCCTATTTCTTATTCATTCTCCTTTGCAATCTAAGAGGGATATGGATGAGGGATACAACAATTAAGGGGGACGAGGGGAGCAGCCTCAAATAATAAAAAGAATACAGAATGCGAAGTACAGAGTGAATAAAGTAGAAGAACACTTGCCCTCTACCCCTACCTTCTTCTTCATGACCCTTTCTTTCTAATCTCTCGATATCTCCGCGCTCTGTTCTCTCTATTCTTCTATTCTCCCTTTCTCTCTTCTTCCTCGGTATGCTCTCACTTTTTTTCCTTCTATCTCCTCTTCTTCCCCCCTTTTTCTCGTCTCCTTTATCGAGGGCAGAAGTAGCCTATTTTACAAGGCTTTGGAAGCAAGGAGAGTCGGTGGGGTCGCCACCGAATCGCTGGCACGCATCTTCGCGTGCCACTGAGTCACTGGCCCGCATTCTACCAAGGGTGCTAGCGACTCATCGAGGGGAAACGCTGCCGAATCAACAAAGCGCTCAGCGCCGTTGACTCAATAGCCAAGATGCCACCGACTCACTGAAGGGCAATTTCGTAATTTTAGCATTTTGCCCCAAATTTGACCCGGTGAGAGCTCGTGGCCTAGAGTAGGCCTGGAGTTGATGTAGTGGCTCTGGAATGCGCTTCGAAGCCCTAATTTTGGGTTTTCGGTGATTTTCAACACATGCCGAACCCGTACCAATTTTCTCAGATTTTACCCTGATTTGGCCTTCGGCACTTTGATTTGTGCTGCCAGACTTGCTTTAGAGCCACGTGGGGCTTCTTCATCGGGTGGGCCATCCCTCGAAGCTTTTTCGCCTTGGCTGGGCATCTCTTTGGTTATTTACGGACCACTTCGGCATTTCGGGCTCGCTGATCGGGTCATCTGAGTTTTCTGCTGATTTGGCCTTTGGCTCCCTATTTTGAGGAACCAGGGGCATTTCTTCAACTCGGGAGGGGTTCTTTATCAGGTGGAGGATAACCTAGTACATTCTCGTACCTGCTGGAGGGGTGTGGAGGTATATTCGGCACAATCGCTTCGTTGCCGGTTCATTGGCTCTGATCGTTATCCAGCCTTAGTGAGCTGTGGTAGGTGTTTTTACCCTGAGATGTAGAAACGTAGAGTCCCTGGGACTTCTTAAAAGGTGACCTGGGGCTTCAGCAGACTGAGCGGACCCATCTTTGACCTTCAGTTGACTCCTTCGGGCACACAATCATTACCCAGTCAGATTTTGGATGTCAACAGAAGCCTACTCCATTCTCACTGATATGCCTTGTAACCCTAAAGATAAGAAGCAGACTAAGTTGACTCAATTCAATGTAAATAAATTCTCCCCTCTGAAGAGATTGCTACATCATATGTTTACTACTATCATTACTCCACAAGGAGGATGTAGAGGGAGACTTACTGAGTCACAGAGATTTATTTTCTTCTGCATGTTTAATACAAATACCACCATAGTAAAATACACACAATTAAAAATACATACTCAATACACACAAATACGTACTCAAGATGTCGAGTCTTCGAGTGAGTCTCCGAGCCACAAGCTCGGTGATGTCGGGGTGGTGCGGTGTCGGCTCCGAGTAGTGGGTCCGGTAGTGGGTCCGGTGTCCCCACCAAAAGGTGTCATGTTGGTCCACGTAAAAGGGGAGTTTTACATAAGCTAAGTCACCGGTCCACGTAAAGGGGGGTTTATGCGGACCAAGTTAATGGGCTTGAACGTGATCATCTAGGTGACCGCATTTTGACTTGAGTGTGGTCTCCTCAGTGGCCACGTTTTGGTCATAGCTTCTGGGTGGGGCATATTGATCATGGCAGTGGACTTGACACTCCATCTTGCTTCATGACATGCGAAATATGCCCTGGTCTGATGGGGAGGCTTGTGTCTTAGATAAATGATGTATGAGGGATGATTATGTCTCATGCCCTCGGCATGTGTTTAGCCGAACAACAAGCCAAGAAGTCAAGCCTTCGCTGGGTCACTTACAAGCTCGAACTATCACTACTTTCCTATCTGGGGAGTGCTGGTTAATATGTATGTCATTCTGGTCAGCAGGCAGGACAGTCGGTCATCGGCATGGAAAGATCGGGTGACAAAAGGTCCCAAGGCACTTATGGCTCCAGCATGAGGGCGTCCATGCCGTTTCCATGATGCTCCATATGCAACAAGAGGGGGGCTTGTGTGAATCAACTCGACATCATATGAGAGATGTTGATGTAACATACCCTCGGCATGTGTTTAGCCAAACATGCCAACCAACAAAACACCTTCCGAGCTTTAAGCACATGCTGGATGTTGCGCCTTGTGATGTGCCACTGCATGCATGCATGTTCCTTGGCCTCCCAACGGGTTTTTATAGGTGCAAGGTGGAAGGGGGGAAGTGGCTAGCCCACGTAAAGGGGTGAGTCCTAGGTTTGGCCTGTGTAAAGGGGCTAGGTGCTGGTTTGGTCTATGTAGAAGGTTTAGGCGGACAACAATGGAGGTGGGAGCTGTCCCGAGTAACCCTATTGGGGGTTTAGGCGGGCTGGCTAGGGTTTCATTGGGGGTTTAGGCAGGACAAGGGAGAGAGAGGGTTTAGGCGAGCCAAAGCGCAGCCAAGGCTAGGGTTTAAGTAGTCAAGGTTGTGTAGGCCAGGGGTTTAGGTGGTCCAGGGTGAGGAGCTGGGTTTAGGCAGGCTAGAGGGCAGCCAAGACTGGGGCTAAGGCAGGCTGGGTAGCCTAGGTTTAGGTGGTCCAGGGGGTTGGGTTTTAGGTGGGCTGAAGTGGGGCTAGAGTGTAGGGTTTAGGCAGGCTGGAGTGGAGCTGATGTTATACTAGGAGCCGATTGGCTATCCACACACAAGGTAGTTGTTGATTGCCGTGATGACAAGGTAACTTTTAAGGAATTCCAGGAACTTGTCTATACTAGTCCTAAGTGTCAAAACAAGCCACCTCTTATTCTAGCTCTCCGAGCTAGTAAGCTAACAAGGAAAGGGTGTGTATGTTTTCTTACCTTTGTCACCATAAAAGAGACTATGGAGTCCAAGATAGAAGACATCCACGTAGTTTGGGAGTTTCCTAACGTATTTTCGGAAGATTTACCTAGATTACCCCCACAAAGAGAAGTGGCCTTCACCATCAACATTGTCCCTGGTGCTGGTCCAATCTCTAAGGCACCTTTTTTTAGAATTAATTTGATTTTTTAAACCTTTAAACTGGGTTTCGGCCGAAATCGAAATCGATACCGGGTGGTATCAGTTTCGGAAACCGAGATTGTCATCCTTGGGCGCCAAAGGGGTGGGTCCGTGGAGGAATGTGTGCTTTTGGCCCTTGCTCTTAAGGAGCAACTTAAGTGGAAAAAAGATGTCAAGGGCATCTTTTTTGAGGTCGAGAGGATTATGGCGGTTCAGGTGACAGACGTGGTCGACTTGATCAGGGTTTCCCTCTCAAGGAGTCGATAAGGATGTTAAATTTGTGCTCAACATGATCTAGAAAAGATGGCATGCAAAGCTGGTTAGGGAAGCCAAGATAGAGAAAGTTCTTCTTGGGGGGAGGTGCCCAACATAGGCATCTAGCAAGGCTGAGTACACAGGTGCTCTTGAGGTCTATCGAGAGGGCCCGGTGGGTTGGAGACCGTGGAATAGGGCTGTTGTCAGGTTTTGAGGGGTCAGGGTTGGTTTCTTTGTCTGGGTGGTGGGTGCTTTGCTTGGGCTTTTGGAATTTAGTTTCTTTCTTTGTTTGCTGGTAGAATTAGGTTCCCTCATGCTTGTTGAGGAACTACCACTAGATTAGGGTGTTCTAGTGTGTGTAAGCTCTCAATCTTCGTCACATTCTACAACTAATGTTTGCCTATCTATGAGTCGGATGTGCATGCATCTTGTCCACACTAGCTGAGCAACAAGATTCTTTCAATTGTGGTATCGAAGGGCAGGGCACCTACCCTGTGGTCGTGGAGTGATTGGCCATCTTAGAGGGAGGGGGAGTGACGGATTCGTGCTCTCGGGGTATGGGGAACGGTGAACAGGGGAACGGGAAGGGGGATCTCACGAGGTGGGGGGAATTACATAACGAAGAAAACAAAA
This sequence comes from Amorphophallus titanum, assembly GCA_024336825.1. Taxonomy (NCBI): domain Eukaryota; kingdom Viridiplantae; phylum Streptophyta; class Magnoliopsida; order Alismatales; family Araceae; genus Amorphophallus; species Amorphophallus titanum. The sequence goes on from JANBPO010002671.1 coordinate 9,508, forward strand.
GAATGGAGGGAGGGGAAAATTCAACAAAAATAAAATAAGAGAGAATGCTGGCGGTGATGGTGTTGCTGGTACTGGCAGCAGTGGCGGAGTGGGTGATTGCTGGCGCATGGCAGGGGAGCATCGATGATGTGGGATGGTCATAGTGGCATGGTTGTGAATGCCAATAATGTAGGTGGAGGTGGTAGCGGTCTCGGGGGTGCTGGGAAGAAGAGGAAGAAGAAAATGGGGTGGGGAAAGAGGATGGAGCGAGAAGAGGATGAGGGGAAGGAGAAGGGCGGCGGTGGGATAGAGCTAGCATGGCAGTTGGCATCGTTGGGCTCGCAGGTGAGATGGTAGCGTGTAGATAGTGGCATGGTGGTGGCCATGGCAATGATGGCAAGGCAGAAAGGTTATTGATTGGGGGGGGGGGGTGATGTGATGATGCGAGGAAGACATGTTAAGGGTGGTAAGTGACAAGCCACGACGTGGCGAAGTGGAAGAAGGGAGAAAAAGAAGGCGTAGGGTTGGCATGGTGCAGGGCTTCACAGATGGGGACGATAGTGCGTGGTGAAGGAGGCAGTGATGGTGGCAGATGTTGATTGCATGTCTTGGCGGTGGTTGTAGGTGGGGTCGTGGCTTGCTTTGTAGAGGAGGGGAAGAGAAGGCAATATGGGGAAGGGGAGACAAGAGGGAAAGGGGAGGTGGTGCTAGCAAGATGAAGAAGGAAGAAGGATAAAAGAGGGAGGTGGGGCACAACAGAAAGAGGAAGGAAAGCGGGGGTGGGCAAGGATGGCAAACTCGGTTTCGGTCTCGGTTTCGGCCGGGACCGAAACCGATACGAGTGAGAACGGGAAAATGCTACATCCTCCCCTACCTTCTTCTTCTTCCTCTCACACTTCCCTTTCAAAGCTTCAGATTATGCTCTCTCTTTTTCTAGCTTGCAGGAGAACTCTCGGGATGCTCTCTTCTTCTGGATCCTTTGTTCTTCTTCCTCCCCCCTCTCTGGTCATCTATCTTCTTCTCTCTTTCTTCTTGTGCAAGAACGGCTTAATTTATAAGCGAATTGGGAGCTTGGACGAGTCGGTGGCGACGCCACTGACTTGCATTGCGTCACGGACTCAGCGCCCCGCCTCCAGCTTGCTGCGTCGGATCAACGCGCCATGCTTCGAGGCACCACTGACTCAACCGCAAGGAAACTCCACCGACTCACCCACGAAGGTGCCACTGACTCACTGAGGGGTAGTTTCATAATTTTGGCATTTTGTGCCGGAATCGACCCGTCGTGAGCTCGTGACTCATAGTATCATCAGGGCTGATCCTGTGGCTCCAGAATGCACTTTGAAGCCCTGATTTTGAGTTTCCGGTGTTTTTCGGTACATGTCGAACCCTTACCGATTTTCTCGAGTTTTACCCTGATTCGGCCTTCGGCACTATAGTTTGCGTTGCCAAGCCTACTTTAGAGCCACGTGGGGCTTCTTCGTCGAGTGGGCCGCCCCTCGAAGTATTCTCGCCCTTGTTGGATGTCTTCTCAGCCTTTTACAGACCACTTTGGCATTCTGTACACCTTGATCAACTTTTTCGATTCCCCGCTAATTCGGCCTTCGGCTCCTCATTTTGAGGACACGGGGGCATCTCTTTATCTCGAGAAAAGTTCTTTGTCAGGTGGATGATCACTTGGTACATTCTTGTCCGACCTGGAAGTGGTGTGGAGATATTTCTGGCATGATTGATCTCATTGTCGGGTTTATTGGCTCTGACTGTTATTCGGCCTTAGTAAGCTGTAGAATGTGTGTTACCTCGAGATGATGAGAGATGGGGCCCCGGTACTTCTTGTGAGGTGGCCTGAGACTTCAACGGCCCGAGCGAACCCATCTATGACTTTTAGTTGACTATTTCGAGCATATATTATTACCCATTCATATTTTAGGTGTCAACAAATGCCCCCCAGTCGCTGACGTCGTGAGTGAGGGATGAACGGAGTGGGGTCCGCAGATGTTCATGCTTTATTGACTTTGCAAGTGGGGGCCCACCTCACTTGATCTTTTGAGTCAGTGACACGGCTCAAATTTGTTGATTCGGTGACGCTTGGCTTCCTTGAGTCGGTGGCATCGTCCTGATTCAGTGGAGTACGAGTATGGCTTTGATCCGGTGGCGAGCCAGCCTGATTCGGTGGGGCTTCATGCCCAGGTTTATTCGGTGGTGGCACTGGCCACTATTAGATTGGTGCGATGGATTCAGAGGGGGGGGTGAATGAATCCCTCTCTAAATGTTTGATCGATTTTAAAACTTAAAGCTATAACTAGACACTGATGCGAAATTAAATCTAGTTAACCTCTACAACATACGCAAAATAATGGAGCACTCAAACAAACAGTTAGACTACTTAGATGAAAGGCCCTGAGCAATTCTAAGCCATTAATAGAACCAACTTCGACAAGTACAGTGCTCTAAAACAACACAATGAATTGGTCACTTAGGAATGCGCCTAGCATGCATCTATCGGATCAGGCAATGAATTCAAACCACTACACAGGAGATTTTTAAGGTGGTTCGGTCAACCATGGGGTATGTTATGCCCCCACCCCCCTCTCACACTAACAGGAGCCCAAATGGGCTAGACCGCACCAACAGGTAGGGTGATATAATTATCTAGAAACGAGTTTCTAAGATGATGATTATACAGTCAATTAAGAAGGACTTTCTAATGTGACACTGATGAGTCTGAACTATCGGATCAGACATGAGAATGGCTTGACTATTACACATACCCTAGGTTGATTAGACACATTACGTTGGTGAAGGATTATTATTATACAGCTGTTGATGATTAAAGATTCCAATTGGATTATGAATCTCTCGTAGCACCTGAGAGTCATGATGCATTACTTGGGGCTAACCATGATCTATGAGCTACCTTGACTCATTCATGGGATAATTGATTCATAGGGTTAAAGAGTTAACTCGGAATATTAGGAGTACTAATCTCATTACACAGAATATTAGAAGGTGCTCTAATATTATTTCACCTAAAGTAATGAGAAGGGGTTATATTATTTCATGAGGAGATATTGAAAGGAGTTTCAATGTCTTATCAAGCTCACTTTCAGTTCGATATTGAGCCTAAAGGGCCACACACATAAGGTCTGCTTAAGACAGGGGTCACAAGATAATTATGAGATCGCTACTTCTATAATTGGAAGGGCTTGAGAGAAACTCTAACACCAAACAATTAGGGTTCTCCTTGTGTCACCCTTCTTTCCCCTCCACCTCTTCTTGTAGCTGTCACTCTCTCTCGTAGGGTTTGGGCAAGCTCACTCACTCACTTTTAGTATAAGTCAAAAAAAGAAGGAGACTGCAACAAGGTGTTGCTATTATCTTTGGGATCGTCCCATGGGTGGAGGACCTCCATCGGCGTAGCAGGCCGCATGGATATCACTTGAGGCTAGATGCTTGTGTGGCTTTGAAGGATTTGTGGAATCGACTTCAGACATTAGAATTTGAGATGTCCACGCGGTAAAAATCGGATCTTTTAGGCACCATGATTTTGTCAGTATCTACAATGACCCAAGGCAAAAAAATCTAGTTTTAAAAGTTTCATTCCACTATGTTTCCAAAATTAGATAGATTTTCTTACACCTGTGCCCTCCCTCGCCCCTTCCCATCACCCTCCTTGGTGTCGAAGTAGCTCAGGAAAGCCCACCGCAGATGACGACGAAAGTGAGCATCTCTCTCTCTTCTCTCTATCTCTCTCTCTCTCCCCCACTTAAACCCCTCTTTCTCTCTCTAACCCTCTACTAGAGGACGTAGGATCTCTCTCTCCCTCTGTCTGTCTGAGTGTGTGTGTATCCCCTTGCTAGCGGGGGCTGGTGTAGGAGGGGGGGCTTCACTATCTGATGAGCACGTAGAGGAGGCCACAGTTGGGGGAGGACTTGGGGATGGTAGAGGAGAAGGGGTTGCTACATCGGCACCACCGCCGTGCAGGGGCCCCGAAGCCAAAGGTGAAAGTGGTGGTTGTAGGCATAAGTAAAGATGACAAGGGGGTGTGCCGCCGTTGGGCGTGAAAGGCCAGGGATATTTCCATCATATAACGACAAAGCAACGGCAATATTTATCTTTCCATCGACATAATTTAACCATGATGACATCCCTGTAACCTTTCATCAAAATTAATGATACAGGTGCTGATACATTACCAAACATGATATTTTTGCCATTTCGATTATAGTAATGATTTATATACAAAAGGTTTAGGGGTAGCAAGATGTGTTCTTAAAGATTTTATCTTGCACTCTAGTTATTCTTGCTTGCAAGAGGCTTACCATGCCGGCTGTTCACATTCCTGATTATTTTCACTGCATAATCTCAGGGCGTGACAGTTAAGTTGGTATCAGAGCCAGGTTTCGATCCTGGGACTTGTGGGTTATGGGCCCATACCTATGAACTAAGAAAGAAATTTTTCACCCATGTGAGAATTGGGTAGAGCTTAGGGTGAGATAGTAAAATAGCTCTAGATAAACCCCTCAAAAAAATTCCATGGGGAATTGACGAATTGTTATTTTTCTCAGGTACTTTATTTTTACAATGGCTCACCATGTGGATTGGGACGGCATGCTGCAGACGGTTACAGGTCTCACTCAGGCATTACAGACTATGGCCCATGCAGGTGCTAGGGCAGGCACTGGAGATTTACATCGTAATTTTTGGCATTTAAATCCTTCGTGGTTCTATGGTTCTTCAAATCCAGACGAAGCTGAGAACTGGATTGATGAAATGAACCGTATATTTGAGGTCATGCGATGTGCTGACCAAGAGAAGGTCTGTTTAGCCGCATTCCAACTTAATAAAGATGTCCGTACATGGTGGAAGTCGGTTCCGGCACCGCCAGCTAATGCACCACATACATGGGAAAGTTTTCTTGTATTATTCTATGCCAAGTATTTTTCTGAGCATGTCAAGGAGTGGAAGGCTGTGAAGTTATCTTCTTTTCATCAGGGTATGATGACGGTGGCGGTATACGAGTTACAATTTTCTAGGTTGATGCCATATGTATCTCATTTGGTCAGTACCGACTTATTGAAAGCCAATCGATTTATGGACGGGTTAAGACCCGATTTTATTCAGCAGCTCGGGACCCAAAATATCCGTACTTATGCGGAGATGGTCCAACGGGCATATTTGTGTGAAAGGACCTTGGAGAAGGTCAAAAAATTGAAGGGAAAAGGAGAAGAGTCAAGCCGAGGGTTTGATCGGCATAATAAGAAGGAAAAGCTTAGCATCACGGAGCCCTACAAATCCTATGATAGCAGGAAGAGGTCCACGAATGTGACTGATATTTCCTAGAAAAATAAGAAGGCTAAGGAGGAGGACAAGCAAGTTATGGCGACTTGCTCCTTCTGTGAGAAGTTCGGCCACTCGGCCAAAGAGTGCTGGAAACGTCTCGACGCTTGACTACGTTGTGACAGTAAGGAGCATCGCATGCCAAACTACCCTCTAATGAAGGATCAACCTTCCAGTGGCGGACGTAAGAGAGGCTCCTCTCAATGCTATTTTAGATGATGATGAAGTGCCCAGGGATGATGGGCTTATGGAAGGTACCATCCACATTTGTTTCCATCCTTCATTTGTACTATTTGATACTAGTGCTTCTCATTCCTTTATATCTACCACTTTTGCAAAAACCTTATCAGTTTCATTAATTCCCTTACCTTTAGACCTTGCTATTACTACACCCTTATGTCGGGAACAAAGCTTACCAATTACTACCTTGATAGTGAGGTAATAGTTGAAGGACATAATCTCCTTGCAAACCTTGTGTGCCTTGATATGGAAGGATACGATACTATACTAGGTGTAGATTGGCTGGTAGACCGTGACGCTTATATCAATTGTCAAAATAGGATAATATCTTTTCACAAACTAGGTCTTCCAAGGTTTTCCTACCTTGGTATCAAATATAGAAAATATCCTACCATCATTTCCTCCCTTCATGCTTGCAAACTTATACAAACATATACGAAATAAGCAATGCGACCAAGAGAGGATCGGAAAAGTACCTCCATGCTCCGGGAGTGGGAAAGACGACCTCGGCCAAGACCCATATTCCCGGTATAAATAATTATCAATAAATATAAATATTATACCCACTCCATGCAGGGAGGTAACATGTAACACGTGGGCCCCGGGAATATCGAGCTCGGGTTGACGGGCAACGTTTAGGGCAGCTCCGGCTATTTCGAGACGTTGCTATTCGGTGCTGGCCGGACGGCGTGTACTAACGATCGTGGGGATCATGCTCCGGTCGAGCGACCGATCAAGTTGGGATTGGTCCCGTTGCGAAGGGGACTTCTGGAGGAATGATCCTTGGGAGACGATCGTACTGGATCGCTTTGTGGATGGCGAGGCAACCCGACTTGCGAGGCGTTGATGGTTTCTGTTCCGACCCTATTCTACAGTTTCAAAACTGCGTGACTCGGTGGAGATAGCTACTACGGTCAGATACGATGTCGGATCAAAGTGAAACCACCGCTATTGCGAAGCTCTTTTCACGATCTACGAACCGATTATGTTACAGGAATTTTTTTGCATGAAGAATTTTCCGTGGGGAATATTGAACAAACTGATTCACTATTCCAGAGCAGGCTGGATAGGATCAGAGTTGCTGGAAGACGGCGGTGGAACAGGGGGGAACACGGGATCTGGAAGGCGGGGTGGCTATGAAAGATGGTGAAGTAAGTATTTATCAACCCCTCAAATGTTGAGGTCGATCAGAAGAGGTTTTGGAGGTGGGAAGGATTTTATGGTGGGAGAGGGTCGGATCTGGTCTGCAGGGGACAGAACCAATTTAGGTTTGAACAGAGATTTTAAAGAGGGGTAAACAAACTCTAAAAATCATGAAAAAAATTGTGGAGACGGGGCTAGATGGACAGAAATCTCAGTCCAAATTTCAACTCGATCTGAAATTGGTAAGGAGGTGAAAAACATAGAGTGGTAGGTTGCTAGATCACAGATCTGCACATGGCAGAACTATATAGATCAGGGAAACTTCGGTGGAACGGGAAGCAAATGGAAGATCCAGGGCGTGAAAATTTTTCTGGAGATGGGGAACAATGTGGGAAACTCACCCTCAAAATATGACTTTGATCAGATCTATGGATTGGGCGTAATAAATCAAAGTCTGGGGTGCTGTCCTGCAGTGGACAGATCGGAGACAGTGAGGCGGTGGTGGTGCGATGGCGACGCAATGGTGGCTCGATGGCGGCAGTGGCGGCACGACTAAGCTTCTCACCCAGAAGAAGACCTGATAGGGAGACTTCACACCTCAGAATGGTAACCTTTGCAGCTACAAAGGGGAGGGGGAGGGGAGAGGAAGGGGGCACCCTTGGCTCCTTCAACACAATTTCTGATTTTTCTTCATTCATCTATAAAAATATTATTACAAGAGATATTAAGTAGTAAACCTTAGATCTAGGACAAATGTCCACATATACCCTTAGGTCAATGGGGAAGGAAGGGTAAAATGGGAATGGGAATATTAAATTTCCCACATGGGTACAAGAGAGGGGGCGCCTCCTTAAGAGTCAACAATGGCTCCTAGGTCCACTATTCTCCCTTGGACCATGGACCATCATATGGGACCCATGTCTTGACCCAAATTAAATACCCTAATTAAATCCCTTGGACCTAAATTAAACCCAAAATTATAAATATGCACCAAATACACTGATATTCCAGTTCAAAGAGACGACGGAGCCAGGGGAAAACCGTAGAAGAAACAAGAGAGCTGGGGAGAGCAAAAAAAAAAAAGTAGAGGAAGCCAGCGGTGGCGGAAGAAAGGGAGAGCCATCCTCGAGAAGGAAAAAGAGAGTGGAGAGAAAAGAAAGAGGGAGATCAGTCGGTGCTCGTGACTGAACGAGGTGGGTTGCCAATGGTCGAAAGCACCTTCGGGGCCACATTTCCCCTCCCCTAACCTTTCTTTTTGTATGTGATTTCTGTAGTCCTCCCTTTGAATGCCCCAAGCATTCATGATTCATGTATATCTTTTGGTTGTCATTTCTTGCCCTAAGGGCATACTGTAAAGCTATGAGGAGAAATATGATGGGAGATAATGTTTGCATCTGTTCCCTTCTCGCTCTCTTTCTACGAATTTTCATTTGTGCTCACCTCACATGAATGGTTATCCCACCGGCCAACACTCGCTGTGCCGAACAGACATTATGGTGAAGTTGTATCGATTCTCGTTTTGCAATGTGCTGTCTCCTGATTTTATGCTGTTATTTTTCCCATTCTGCAATCGGTGAAAGTGCGTTACTCCCATGTTGGTTGTAGCCCCTTCACTATGACGCTAGAGGCCTGTGGAAACATGGCATGGTTTCTATCTGCCCGCAATGCGAATGAGGAACATGGTCTGGGTGTGTCTTTCACCTCGATTTTGTTTTGCTCAATGGTTTTAAGCTAATTAGCTGACCCTTAATGCGTTACAGAAGTCTGGGACAGACTATCGCATGGCTTCTGTCCACTTCATAAAAGGGGATATTATGTTTCTGTTATACAATTTTCTTTCAATGTTTATGTAATCTCCCTCCTAGATTCAAGGGATTCATCTAGATTTCATAGATGCGGTCTCAGGATGTTCTTAAAGGGGTGAATGAATTCTTTTGTTGATTAGTTATCTTCACCTTCCTGATACTCTATTTTCTGCACTTTTGCTCTGTTTTCTGAGATTAGAGAACCCTCTCGGCATGTGAACCCCGCAATCGGCCCAGATCCGCGCTTTTGGTGCCCTTTTCCCATTTCGGCATAGCATTGACCACTCGGCGCCAAAAACCCTATTCTAGTTGTAAGGCGTGCCGACCCCCATTTCTCATGTCAATTTCCCCAGCGTGTCGGCTCCATGTTGCCCCTCTCGCACACTGAATGGCCCATTTTGCCGATGAGTTGCCTTTAGTTAACCTTCTTTGCTGTCGATAGCACCTTTTGACTGCACATGTGCATGCCGTTTTCCCCACTTTGCATGTCACCGTCGATACACGAGCTGCTACAGCAACTGTGCCGATTGGCACTTCAGTCATACCGTTGGGGTGATTTCGTATATATATATGAATAAACATATGTGGTATGTATACGTATGGCTTACGTATATTTCAAATATATATCCATTCATTTGTTTCTGTATGTGCCTGTGGGTGACGAATAATATCTGTGCACGGTCCCACCACAGGAATACTAAATAAATTACCTTATGGCGGATGTTGCCTCACCGGTTCTCGGCCTCTTCAGCTTTCGGGCTCCGATATGTCCATTTATTACGGACTCCGTCTCGACACTCCGTGGACGGTTACCTATATACCCCCTTGGCATATTCCGAGTACAGGAGAGATGCTACCGAATTTTTGCCAGACATGCAGACTAACTGTCGAATTGCTAATAAAATAAAACAAAAACAAACAAAACAACAAATAATAATAATAATAATAAATGCATATTGATATTATTTGTTGTTTTGATCATTATGGTTATCATATTTCCCTTTTTGTTTACACATTTTTTTATATGGAGGAGTGGGCCGCTAGAGGCTGAGGAGAGGTGTACCGGTGAAGGCAGGGAGAGCGTGCCAGAGAGGGGCTGGGAGGAGGTGTACGGGGTTGGTGCTGGGATGTGTGCTGGATAGGCCACGGCAGGGTGTGCCGGGCTGAGGGCCAGTGGGTGTACCAGGGAAGCGCTAGGAGGGGCGAGAGAGTGCACTGGCGGAAGGGCTGGGGAATGTGCCGGCGAAGGCCTGGCCGGGTGTACCGAGTAAGGGAATGGGGAGTGTACCAGTGAAGGCCTGGCCGGGGTGTGCCAGAGAGAGCTAGGGCAGGGTGTGCCAGCCAAGGCGCCAAGGGAGTGTGCCAGCGAAGACCTGGCTCGGTGTACCAGTAAGGGAATGGGGAGTGTACCGACGAAGGAGTGTACCGGGCTAGCAAAAGGGTGGACTGTGCCGGGGAACAGGCTCGGCTAAAGGGTGTACCGGGGAGGCCTAGCTGACGGGTGTACCGGCCAAGGGAGTGTGCCGGTCAGGGTAAGGATAGAAATGTACCGGGAAGGCCAGGGCAGGGTGCACCGGTGAAGACCCAGGGCCAGGTGTGCCGGGCAAGGTCTATGAGAAGTTCAGGTAGGGTCTGTGCTAGTTGGGCGAAGTCTGTGCTAGCTGGGCAAAGGTCTAAGCTAGTTGGGGCTGAGGTCTATGCTAGTTTGGGGTAGGGTCTATGCCAGCTAGACAAGGTCTGTGCTAGTGCTGGGCCAAGGTCTAAGCTAGTTGGGGCTGAGGTCTATGCTAGTTTGGGGTAGGGTCTATGCTAGCTGGATAAGGTCTGTGCTAGTGCCGGGCCGAGGTCTAAGCTAGTTTGGGGTAAAGCCTATGCTAGCTTGGGGTAGGGTCTATGCTAGCTGGGTAAGGTCTGTGCTAGTGCCGGGCCAAGGTCTAAGCTAGTTTGGGGCAAAGTTTATGCTAGTATGAGCAAGGTCTGTGCTAGTTTGAGTTGTGGAGGGCTGGGATGACTGGAGGGTGTGCCGGGTGGGATGGTTTAAGAGCGTGTCAGGCTAGGGAATTGAGAGTGTGCTGGCTAGGGTGGTTGATGGGTGCACTGGCCAAGGGGGTGAAGGGCTGTACCGGGCTGAAGGGTGTACTGGATGGGGGAGGCCAAGGATGCGCCGGGCTGGGTGGTTCAAGAAGTGTGCCGAGCGAAGGGCTGAAGGGCGTGCCAGGGAAAGGTCAAAAGGCTCCCCTCCTCCATTTCCTTATGTATTGTTCTTCAGTTCTCCTCTTTGATTTGGTACAATTATACGGGCTTTCTCTTCTTTTCTTTCGATCATTTCACTTCTTCCTCCCTTAGAGAATAAGTGTTCTGGTTGCTTAGTTGGGATTCAGTCCGGTTCTTTTCATAACGTCCGTAGTTCCTCAGCTTTAGATGAAACATTTCATCATTGTTTATTTCATTGGTTTATTGTTCCCTTTTGTCTTTTAACTTATTATCACCCATTTGTTTGTTGCTCCCTCTTGCCTTTATCATATTACTACTTTTTGATAAAATTTTGACAGCATCTCCCCTTGACCCGAGCGTAAGGTAGATATAGGGAACGTACCCACATGGAGTGGCGGAACCCGACAATTGGAGGTGGGCGCCTGAGAGTAGCAACACCTTTAATAAAACCTCAGAAAACTCAGAGGGAATGGCGAGTGGAAGACGATTCTAGGACTGGCTGTAGGTGTCGGGGTAGGGGACAAGGTCCAATGACTAGTGTGCTAGCCTGGGAGCCTATAAGGGCTGGAGAGGTGTGCCTAGCTAAGAGAGGCCAGGGTGTGCCGGGTTGAGGGGCACTAGGTGTGCCGGACAAAGAAGGCACGGGTGTGCCAGGCAAGGGTAGAAAGGGTGTACCGACCAGGAAGGCTGTGCCGGTGGAGGGGTCATCTGAGGGTGTGCCATTGACGGCGTATGGAGGGTGTACCAGCCAGAGGGGCTACGTCGATGAAGGGGGGTGGTCTGGGGGTTGTGCCGGGAAGGTTTGGCCCAGGGAATGCGCCGGGCAGGGGGCTGTGCTGGGCTAAGGAACCAAGGGTGTGCCGGCCAGGTGTTGGTGTTGCAAGCACCAGCCAAAAGAGGCACGAGTGCACCGGGATGGGGTCCTCTCAGGGGAAGAAGGCTGAGGGCTAGCTCAGTGGGTTGTAACTGGAGAGGGGAAGAGGACCACGAGGTCTTGGCCAGGCCGATCTGAAGGGGGGAGGAAAGCTTCAGTGAGGGAAGGGAAAGGTCAGTCTGAGGGCTCAGAGAAGTAGGGACCATTCATGATCAAGGGGGGGCCACCGGCGGTGGATACCAAGGAGGGGATGCAGACGACCTCCAACGGAAGGAAACGTCATCATGGAGGGGAGAAATCAATGGAGGAAGGAGGAAGAAGATGATCAAACATGTGCGAAGACCCAAACGAACGGAGACGGTGAGCAATTCAAAGAAAAAGGGATTTTTATTCATGAAATATAGGGGTCTCAACTGGCCATGTACATTTCAGAACACCAGGGTTGAAGATACAGGTAGTGGGAAGAAGAAAAGGGGCATGGAGAAGAAGAAGTGGGGGGAGTTAAGGTCAAGTAGGGGCGACGGCTCCCTGCTCTTCCCCCTCCCCTGCACTACATTCACACTCACACTCTCCCCCTCTCTTTCCTTCTTATTCTCTCTCATCGTCGGTGGTCGCCAGAGGGCCTTCCCTCTTCCTCTCTTCTTCTTCTTCTCTTCTTCTTCTTCTAAAGGTGGCTCTATGCTGCTCCTCTCAATGTGAAATCTCTCTCTTTTTCTTCTCTGTGTCCTCTGCATTGTCTGAGGAGACGCCTCTTATACTCCCGGTGGCAGGAGCCTTCGAACACGAACGGCGGGCATGGGAACATGAGGGCATCAATGGGGATTTAACTTTGTCATCCTTTGTGGCATAGGAGTAGCCCGCGTGCCTTAATCTCCAGCTGGCACCTCAGCTATTCCATTGCATGCCAAGGATCTATAGGGGATGGCGTGAGATTTCACCTATTGGATGCATCGTTGGAGGTAGGTCATGGTGTGCTACTGAAGAGCTGGAACAGTGTGTCGCTGGGAGACATGGCAAGTGTGGCGCTGGATGGCCGCCAACACGTGCCATGGAACGGGTGTGCCAGTGGAGGAGCCTCCATCGGTGTGCCACTGAGGAAGGCCAGACGGGGTGTGCTGCTGAAGCACGGGCTGGGTGTGCCGCTGGAGAAGCCATGGATGGGTGTGTCGCTGAGGGACTCCCTCCGTGTGCCGAGCAAGATACCCAGCAGAGCGCACCAGATAGAGGGCACGCGGGTGTGTGCCGACGAAGTCACACCGAGGAGGGTGTGCTAGCAAAGGACCATAGGGGGGGTGTGCCGGGCAAGGCCCCTGGGGGCGTGCTGGGCAAGGGGCGTGTTGCCGAGCTCACACCAATGGGTGTGCCACTGAGAAGGGCACGAGAGCATGCCGCTGGAGCTTGCAAGGTGTGCCATAGAAGGTGCTAGGATGTGCCGTTGAGGGCTGAAAGGCATGCCTCTGGGACATGTTCAAGCCTGCTATGAGCACAAGTTGCGGTCTATTTGATTTTCTTCGAGGCTCACGGGTTGTGAGCTTCCCAGAGGTTGATTTCTCTTCACTATCGCAATTCGGGAGACAGCTTCACAGCAGTGTGTGTATGTTCGGAGAGTCCAGATGACCCTTCTTCTCCGCGGCTTCTCCATTTGGGGTTGTTGTTACTGCGAGATTGGACAGGACATGCGGACGTGCAATTTTACATGCCCAATGGAACCCAGCCTCCAAGATGAAACCCTCATGTTCCCTACTAGAATGGGTGGTCAAAGTGGTATTGATGTGCCCAAAGTCGGGGCAGCTAGACTACTCATCCTTGAGCCTCTCAAATCCAGTGACCTCCACTTGGATAGTGGGCAACAAAGAGACCCTCCTACTAAGAGCATCCACTGCTCGGTTCTCACTTCCCGCCTTGTGTTTGATGACAAAGGTGTAGGATTGGATGTACTCAACCCAGCGGGTATGTCGGGCATTCAACTTTTGTTGGGAGTTGAGGTATTTGAGGGCCTCATGATCGGAAAAGATGACAAATTCTTTTGCAGATACTGCCGTGCAAAATACTGCTCCGTCTCCCACCGGCTTCGCTGAATCGCCACGCCATGAGCGAGTTGCGCCAGCCCTGCCGAGAGCGGAATCTTGCGGGCGGTCGCATAGCCGAGAGCCAGCGATAGGTCGTTCGGTTCGCACCCCAATTCACGGGCTGCTTGCTCAAGCGACAGGTCCGCATCGTAGAACTTCACCAGCTTGACGAAGCTCGCGGTGAACTCTTCGGGCGTGATGCCCGCACACATATCAATCGCGGCGGCGTACTCGTCCTGCCCGATCTTGATTTGCTTGGCGAAGTCCGATTGGTAATAGGCTTCGATCGCCTCTTGGGTGTACTTGTCGCGGGCGGTGATGGTCGCGCCCGAACGGAGGTAGGCGGCGTAGCGGTCGATACTGGGGTCGGCCAGGCCGCGCGGATGGCAGGCGATGCAAGAGACGTAGTTGCGAATCTCAACACCCCGCGTCTGGGCATGGTCGATTACCACGTCGGCCGGTGCCTTCTCTTGCCGGTTGCCCTGGGCGTCGGCCAGAAACCATGCGGGCAAGAGGCCGCTGCGTCCGGTCATGCGCTTCGGAAACATCACGATATGCTCGCCGGCGTCGAACTTGAGCGTACCGGGAACCAGGTTTTCGAGCGGGTCAGTCTTCGCGTTGATGGTGGCGCTGTCGAAGGTAGACCAGGACTGACCACGCGAGCCGGTATCGTGGTTTTCCATGAGCCGAGTGAGGGCCGTCGAGACTCCCGATTTCCCCTCGATAAACGCGATGAAGTCGGAGCGGTCGCGCTGAACTTTCCAGAAGGCTTGGTACTGCGCGAGGGTTCTGGGGGCGTTCTGGCCGTAGAGCAGATCGTAGTAAGCGCCAGGCGTTTCCACCGCGTCCGTCACCTGGGCGACGTACCAGAGAGCGGACGACACGAGGGGCACTTGCGGGTGGTGAGCGGTGGTCAGGTCGCGCCGGAATGGATAATGCCGGAGCAAGGTTCGCGGCCATGCCGTCTCCCAGCCAAGCGATTGCGTGTCGATGCGGAGCATGGTATCGCCAACGGCAACGGGCAGTTGCGACGGCAGCGAGGGCTTGTGGCTCATCGACGGCACAACCACGCGGACGACGTTGGCCAGTGCTTCGCGCTGCTCGGCTGGCACGTCGCTCAGGCTCAGGTAGTACGCGTGCGGCTGCTCGAGCGCCGGCAGCTTGGCGCGGTCGGCGAACGCGGCGTCACTCTCGGCTGGTGAGCCGGTTAGGAGCAGCAGCGATAGGGCGATGGCGCTCATGCGGTTCATGCGATCCTCTGGATGGTGCCGGACCATTTCTTGCCGTCCTGCTCGACCGTGACGATGACCGGCTTGCCGTTGACCGTTGGCGGTTCAGGGGCGGGCGGGTTGTCCACAATCGGGCCGCCGTAGAGCTTGCGGCCGTAGCTGATGTCGTCTGGCTGCGGCACGTAGATACCGTTGCGATAGGTCGCGTTCATCAGGTCGGGAGTGCTACCGGCGTTGATGTGCTGCAAGCCAAGGCAATGGCCGTCCTCGTGGCACAGCACGGCAATGAGGTTCAGCATCCCGTTGGGCGGATTGTCTGAAGCAACGTATCGCTCGCTCGAATCAATCCGCATCCGCAGGCCGACGCCAGTTCCGTAGGGCAGCATCTGGTCAGCCAGAACCCCGCTGCTGCCGTCCATCTTCATCGTCGTGACGATTTGCGTGGGCGTCGTAACGAAGGCGGCAGCCAAAAAGACCGCGGCCAAGAAGAAGGTCGCCGGGGCAGCGGATTGAAATACCGCCACAGCTTCCACGCCGGCAACTTCGCCGACGTCCACAAGCATGTGACGCTGCTCGCGGTGCTCGAAGCGCAGAAGCGCAAGGACAAGGGCTTCTTGTACCTCGAGACCCATGCCGGCGGCGGCGCCTATGACCTGGGCGACCCTGCTGGCGGCAATCGCGGCCCGCGCGCGGGCCTGGCAGATGTGCTCTCCTGTGCGAAGGGCGAAGCCGAAATCATTCAGTACGCACAGGCCGTGCAGCAATGGCGCACCGCGGTGCGCAACGGCCAGGCCTACCCGGGTTCGCCGGTGCTGGCAGCCGGCGCCTTAAGGACACAGGACCGCGCAGTGCTGGCCGAAATCCAGCCGCCGGAAGCGCATGCGCTGGAACGCGCGCTGCTGTCAGTGGCCAAGGTGCGGGTGGAGATCGGCGACGGCTATGAACGGCTGCGCGCGCACCTGCCGCCTGCGGAACGCCGGGGGGTGGTGCTGATCGATCCGCCGTACGAGGAAACCTCGCGCGACTTCGAGCGCGCGGCCACTGCCGCGGGCGAGACACTCGCCAGGTTCGCCAGTGGCGTGGTGATGCTGTGGTATCCGATCAAGGATGCGCGCGACACGGTGCTATGGCGTAACCGGCTGGCGAAGAAACTCGGCGTCGAAATGCTGGTCAGCGAGCTGTGGGTGCATCCGTGTGATTCGCGGGTGGCGCTGAATGGCTCCGGGCTGGTGATTCTCAATCCACCGTACCAGGTGGCGGAGCGGATGCGCGAGTGGCTGCCGGTGCTGCAGCACATGCTCGATGCCGAAGGCAGGGGCGGTTCGCTGGTGGAGGTCGTCAACCGGAAGTAAGCGCGCTCCCGGCTGACGCGGCGCCGTCCGGGAGCCGAAGGGCACCCGACAGACATTCAGGCCCGCGGCTGTCATTTGGTAGCATTGGCTGATGAGTTTCGCCACCGACGAATACGGCGTCATCGGCCATCCGGTGAGCCACAGCCGTTCGCCGTTCATCCATGCCCGGTTTGCCGAAGCCACGAACCAACGGCTGACTTACAGCGCCTTCGACGTGCAGCCGGAAGCGCTCAAAGCCTTTGTCGCGCAGTTCGCGACGCGCGGCGGCCGGGGTCTGAACGTCACCGTGCCGCACAAGATCGAAGTGGCGGCGCTGGCGGGCGCCCTGAGCGAACGCGCGCGGCGCGCCGGGGCGGTGAACACACTGATCTTCCACGAAGGCAGCCTCACCGGCGACAACACCGACGGCGCCGGGCTGGTGCGCGATCTCACCACCAATCTCGGGTTCGATCCCGCGGGCCGGCGCATTCTGATCGCCGGCAGCGGTGGCGCGGTGCGCGGCGTGCTGGCGCCACTGCTGGCCCTGCAGCCCGCAGCCCTGGTCATCGCCGGCCGCACGCCGTCGAAGGCCGGGGAACTGGCGCAGGCCTTCACCGACCTGGGGCGCATCAGCGGCTGCGCACTCGCGGACGCCGCGGCAGACGGCGCCTACGATCTGGTGATCAATGCCACATCGGCCGGACTGTCCGGAGAGGTCGCGGCGATTCCACCCGCCGTCATCGACACGCGCACGCTGTGCTACGACATGATGTATGGCAGGCAGGAGACGGCGTTCTGCGCCTGGGCCCGCGCCCGGGGCTGCGGCCGTGCCATACCCGGCTCTCACTTTTCTATTTCCGTAACTCTCGGTTCTCTTTTCACATTTCACCAGCCCACATTTCACTCTATTTTTTTACTGCAACTTTCTATTTATAATAGGTGAAGACACCGTGGGAAGAAATATCTGAGAGGGTTAAAATTGGGGGCGGTGAGATTCGCATGGGAAAGGCGGTGGGTGAAGAGGAGGCTGCGAATGGTGTCGCGTGACTCATCCGCGCCCCCCACGTGCATGCCCGCGATTGCGTGAGGGTGGTCGGCCCCGATGGGCAACCCCCCCTGCAACGCAACATGAAGCAAAGATGGGTCCTAAGGAAAAATTTCATGAAGTCGTAAGAAAAAAAAAGGTAGAATAAAACCATAAATTATTATAACACGGAACCTCTAAACCATACATCATGTGTCGACGAATTACGTAATGTATTTCATACGCTCTTGATGCTTTTGTATAAGAGAATTGTGACGTGCATTTATTTATTCTCCAGAGGCTTAAAAACTGGACGAATAGCGGTAAAAAAGAAAAGATCTCTCGTGCAAATGGAGCTGCTGGAAACAAAAGGACGCAATGTTCCGGGAAGAGATGGGCTCACCTACTAATTGATTGTCTTTGTCATAATCCATACTACATGTAGTTCAGGTACTACTACTGCCACCTTCACACAAGGCACAGTACAAATTAGAGTACAAGTTATTGACACTAGAGAGAGAGAGGGGGAGGGAGAGAGAGAGAATGCAGATGGCAATTAAGGATGTTAAAGGGGGTTTTTTTAAGTGAGTAAATGGCCCGGGTCTCCGTCAAAGGCAGGGCCGATGAGGACAGCCGACCGTGGAGGAAGAATCGGGGGGTGGGGGGGGTGCCCACCGCTTGGAAGGTGGCGGTCATGGTCAAGGATGTCGCTTTATTCCCCTCCCCCTTCAGCACTGCATACGGTGGGTGAACAATAAAATATTATTAATATGGCATCAATGGCGAGAAAAGCCTGCCATGGGTCTCCTTCCTTTTTCAACACTACCCAAGGGCAAGGGGGATGTGTGTTGGGCGAAAACTGTAACCGAAGAGATGGAGATGGGTATGCACACGGCTTCCACGTTCGGCAGACGTCGGCTTCCTCCCCCCTTCCTCTATCCGAAGACGACGATGCGAGGGAGATAAAAAGAGGTGGAGGGGCCGCAAGGGGAATCACTTGTCCCCCACCCCCACCCCCCACCCCCCCCACCCTGTGGGCTGTTGCCCTCCGGTGCAGCTTTGCTTATAGAGAGCATCCCATAAAGCAGGTTTCTTCTCTTCTTATTGCTGAAGAGAGAGCTGGAAAACAAAAAGGAGTGCCGTGTGATTCTTCCGTGTTCTTCTGGACGAAGACCATTAAATCTCAGACAAAAAATGGCTGGACCTTCACATCTGAATGGATGGGAACTTTAAGGAACCATCTTTCAGATGTGGGCATAGTTGGCAGCGTCTTCTAATTCAAACCAGCTTTCATGCTCTTATAATGACCACATGACCAACTAACTTTCCGTCATTCTCCAGCCCTACCGAAGGAGTGCAACCATGGCAATCAAGGAACAAGACACGGGCCCGGGGGGTTTGCTTGCTTCCATAAACAACACCTTAACATGAACCCAGCTATCCAGGGATGGATGGATGGATTATTACCGATCAAGCTTCAGTGCGCGGTTTAAACTAGGGCATGGTCAAAGGGGCGGGAGAGTCGTCGTCGTTGACTCT
>JANBPO010002673.1:0-35917 GCA_024336825.1 Amorphophallus titanum
CATTTTCTTCCCGTGGGATGTGGACCACCTCAAAGTGGGAGAATTCCTTCGCCGTCATCCTGGCTTGCTCTAAATATTTGAGCATCATTGGCTCGCGTGCCTCGAACTCTCCTCTCACTTGGTTGGCGCTGAGCATGGAATCGCTATATGCGCGCACGCTGGTCGCTCCCAAGTGTTTCACCATGCATAGCCTCGAGAGGAGCACTTCGTACTCAGCCACGTTGTTTGTGGTCAAAAAGTTGAACCGTAAGGTGCACTGGAGCTCGAGCCCTTCTGGCGAGAGTAGGACCAATCCTACCCCACTTCCTGCAGCATAGGATGATCCGTCGACGTATAGCTCCCATGTGGGTCCGACAGACTGCTCGGGGAGGTCGTCGGTGGGTATAGTGCATTCAGATATGAAGTCGGTGAGGGCCTGCGTCTTGATTGCAGTCCTCGGGCGAAACTTGATGTCGAACTCCCCTAGATCAATGGCCCATTTGATCAGCCTCCCTGAGGCATCAGGGTTCTGGAGGATTTGTTGTAGTGGCTGATCGATGAGGACGATGATAGGGTGAGCCAAGAAGTACGGTCGTAGTTTGCGAGTAGCCATAACGAGCGCAAGAGCGAACTTCTCGGTTTGCGAATACCGAAATTCAGGACCCTGAAGTGCTCGACTGACATAGTAGACTAGCTTCATGACTCCTGCCTCTTCCCATGTGAGGACGGCACTCATGGTGCTTGGCGTCATGGATAGATACAAAAATAATTCATCTCCCTTTTTCAGCTTGGCGAGGACGGGAGGGGACGCTAAGTAGCATTTTAATTCTTCGAACACCAGCTAGCACTTCTGGTCCCAGTCGATGTGCCCTTTCTTCTCCAACGCTTGATTGGCTTGCTTGATCAGCCGAAAGAAGGGGAGGCACCACTCGGCGGCTTGAGATAGGAACCGAGCCAGAGCGGCGACGCGACCGGTGAGGCACTGCACGTCCCTCACTCGGCCTGGCCGCTGCATCTCCAGCACCGCCCAGATCTGGTCAGGGTTGGCCTCAATTCCTCAGTGGGTGACGAGGAAGCCTAGGAACTTCCTTGACCATACCCCGAACGTGCATTTGTCTGGGTTTAGCTTCATGTTATGCCTTTTGAGTGTACCGAAGGTCTCTGCCAGGTCGTCCAAGTGCTCGGTGGCTTGGAGGCTCTTGACGAGCATGTTGTCGATGTATACCTCCATGTTTCGTCCGATCTGCGAGTCGAACATGTGGTTAACGAGGCATTGGTAGGTTGCCCCCGCATTCTTCAACCCGAACGGCATTCGAGTATAGTAGTAAAGGCTGTGATCGGTGACAGACGCAGTCTTATTTTGATCGGGCCAGTGCATGCTGATCTGGTGATACCCAGAGTAGGCATCCAAGAAGCTCAGCATTTCGTGCCCGGCTGTTGCGTCGACTAGTTGGTCGATCCGTGGCATGGGGAAGCTGTCCTTGGGGGTAGCTTTGTTGAGATCAGTATAGTCGACGCACATCCGCCACCTGCCATTGCTCTTGGGAACCAGGACCACGTTGGCTACCCAGTCTGGGTATTGAGTAGGCCTGAGCAACCCTGAGCGCAGCTTCTCGTTCACCTGTTCCCTGATGATGGCCTATCGCTTGGGGTTGCAACGCCTTCGACGCTACTGGACCGGGGGGCAAGTGGGGTCCAACCTTAGTTGGTGTGTGATAACCTCCGGTGAGATTCTGGGAAACTTGCCTTCAGACCAGGCGAATACGTCCTGATTGGCGGTGAGGAACCTCGTGTAGGCTTGCCTGTTGTGCTCGGATAGGCTTGCGCCGATCCTTAGTGTTCTACCCCGATCTTCCCCCACCTGGATGGGGTATAAGTCTTCCGCCAGAGCACTCGTGCTCGGGTCCGGATCTGGGATCCTAACCTTCTTCTCAGGCGGTGCTTCTTCGGGATGTCGATCGCGCGTGGAGATGAGGTAGCACCTCCTGGACTCTCGTTGGTCTCCTCGGACCTCCCATACCCCTCGGGGGGTGGGGAACTTGAGCTTTTGGTGATATGAGGAAGGAACACCGCGGAGCGTGCTGAGGATCCCCCGGCTGATGATGGCATTATATCCTGTCATCGCGCGAACTACAGTAAAGTCGGTGAGGAATGTGACCTCTTTTGGCTCGGTCCCGAATGTGACTGGGAGTGAGATGCGTCCCTCCAGGCAGATGGTCGTTCCTGAGAACCCGTATAGCGGCATATTCAATGGTGTTAGTTGAGACATATCCACACCCATAAGAACAAGGTAGTTGTAGGCAATAACATCGAGTCCGCTTCCATTGTCTACTAAAATGCGGCACACAGTACATTGGTTGATGGTGGCCGAGACCACCAAAGCATCTGAGTGGGGCGTAGTTACGCCGTCTAGGTCATCGTCAGAAAAGATAATAGGATCTCCGAAATGGCCTGGGGTGGGAGTCCCCCGTGGATTTTCGTTGTGTACTGCCGCCTCCTACTCGCATTGTCCCCTCCCGCGGCTGGTCCCCCGAAGATCATCATGATCTCCTTCCCGTTTGGCTGGTTGTCGATCGTCGGGGGTGTTTTCTGCCACCGCTCCGCTGCCTTGGCAAGGAACTTATCGAGGAGTCCTCTCCGAACGAGGTCCTCAGTGGCGTCCCTCAGGTTGATGCAGTCGGTGGTGTCGTGACCATGGTCGCGGTGGTAGAGACAGTACTTCTTCTTGCTCCTTGTGCTCGGGTTTGACTTCATCCGAGGCAGCCACTTGATGAATGGCTCCTCGCGGATCTCCATCAGTATCTGATCCGGTGGAGCGGTCAGGGGCGTGTAGTGGAGATAATTGCCCCTTTCCTTCTCGGGGCAGTCGTGGTGGTCTCCGTCACGCCGCTCTCACTTACTCCGACCCTCTCGCGGGGGGTCGACAGATCTCTTATGGTTGGATCGATTGGTTCTGGCCGTGCGGCCCAAGGCACCATGTTCTCCTCGTGCTTCTGTGCCAGGGCGAGGAGGTCTGGAAGAGTCGTCGGGGCCTCGACCCCAAGGGCACGTCGAAGGATGTGGTCCCGCGTCCCCTGGGTGAGGGCCATAGTGGTGATGCCGACGTCCTGGTGGGGGATCAGTAACACCTCAGAGCGGAAGCGGGAGACAAAATCCCACAATGTCTCTTCTCTTACCTGCTTGAGTGCGAGCAGGGTCACTGCAGACTTAGCCACCTTCCGGCAGCCAACGAAGTTCTCCTTGAACAGCTTCTTGAGCTGCTGGAAGGAGGAGATCGTCCCAGATGGTAGGGACTCGAACCAAGCCTGGGCGTTCTCCTGGAGGGTCGTTATGAATGCTAGACACTTCATAGTGTCAGAGGCCCGATGGAACACCAGATGGGACTCGAAACTGTACATGTGGTCGGCCGAGTCAGTGGTTCCGTCGTAGGCAGTAAATGACGGTAGTTGAAGCTTCGGCGGGATGGGGACTTTCATTATTTCCTTGGAGAAGGGAGCGTGGAAGTCCAGATCATCGTCGATCAGGCCATGATTCTTGGCGGCCAAGAGGACGTCGTCCAAGTATCAGACCTTGTCCTCTATCTCTTTGAAGCACTAGAGTCGGCGGTCCATTTCCGGATTGGAGTGAAGTGGGCTGCGCACCCTCGGCGTAGGCACACTACGAGATTGCCGAGTCCTAGTCACAGAGGCGCGAGACGCCTCTCGCACTTGGCGAGGGTTCCCCCCAGTCTGATCCCTCTCATCCTCCCGTCGTTTGGATAAGACGCACTGGGGGTCGACCCGTTGGTCCCGGAGCTCCTTGCAAAGGTCGGTCAAGGCTCGGATCTGTTGGCACAGTTTGTCGAGATCACCTGGGGTGACCTACCATCGAGGATAGGCGGAAGAAGCGTCTTGCGACTCCCTCCAAGAGCTGGGTCCCTGGTGGGACTTACGCCCCCGGTGGCTGTGTTGCGGAGACTTCCACGGGACGCCATAGCCATTTGCCCGAGCTTCCCACAAACGGCGTCAAGAAGTGTAGAGACTGAAAAATGGTTCCTAGGCCACGTACCACCTTATCTATTTATTTATTGGGGAAGTCATCTTGCACCCGTGGAAGCCTGCAAACCACCAGGAAACTAAAGCGGCGTCAGAAGGAGTCCCGAGTGTTACCCCAGGGGACAACCCTCCGATGCTTAAGTCAGCAAAGGATTAACAGAGTACAGAGAAGAGCAGGAGAGAGCGTGCAGCACCGGGCCGCCCGCGGGCACCGGCGCGCTGGCGGTGGCGAGCGAACCGGCCCCCGGCATGGTGGCAAGCGCCGGCAGCACCCGGCCGTCGGCATCGCGCACGACGAAGCGGTCGATCGGCGCGAGGTCGTCACGGTTGCGGATGGTGGCGAGCGAGGCGGTCGCCATGCCGAGCGAGGCATCGGTGCCGAGGAACACGTAGGCCATGCCGACCACGTGTGCCAGGTCGACGGTGACGATCGCGTTGCCGCTGGCGACTTCGACGCCCATCAGCGCCGGCGCCACTGCGCGCGCCGGCGACGGCACGTGCAGCACGACGCCGAGCATCTGCGCCTGCTCGGAAGGACGCTGCATCGCATCGACCGCACGCAGGCGATACAGCCAGCGCGCTGGACGGTTTGGGATCGTGTCCTCGAACGGCGCTGCCGGATCGATTATGCCCCGCCGTTCGGCAGCGTCGTCGAGGCCATCGAGCATCGTCGCGGCATGTGCGGCGAAGCGGTCGGGTACGAGCCCCGCGGCGTAGCCCTCGCGGATCGCGGTCTGGTCCGCCGCCGACAGCGGCCACGGGTGCGTGGTGCCGTCGTGCGCGGTGAGCGAGATCGCACCGGGTTCCACCCGCAGGCGACGCAGCACGGCCGAGGCGGGCAAGCGTTCGAGCAGCATCCGCGGGGCGAGCGTGGCGCCCGCCGGCGCGAAATCGGCGGGACGCAGCGTGCCGTGGACATCGACGCCGGCTCGTCGCGCGAGGGTGATCGCCGGCACATCCGCCAGGTCGGCGATCGCCAGGCTCGGGCGACCGAAATAGCGCGCGGTAACTTCGGCGGCGGCGACGGTGCTCTCGTTGCCGGCGCGTGGCGACGATTCGAGCGCGGTCCGGCGGTCCGGGATGTACGGTTCGGCATCCGCCGCGCTGACGCCGTAGGCCACGCGCTGGCGTGACGCGGTGTCCGAGGTCGCAATCCAGTCGGCCGGCAGGATCTGCTCGTAGGTCTCGACCGTGCTGCCGCCTGCCGGCACACGCGGTACGACGCACACGCGCTCGTCCCAGTACTCAGGATTCAGTTCGGCGGAGGTGGTGCGGTTCACCGTGAACGGCACCGGCGAAGGCGCCAGCGCCGGATCGACGACGCTCGGCGCCAGCGCGAGCGTGACGGCGATGCCGGCACCGTGGCCGATGATCCGGTAGGCCACACCGAGCACGATGACGACCTCCGCGAACTCGTCCACGGCGACCGGGCGGTTCACCGTCACCGGCCGATGCCAGCCGAACCCCGTGGCGACCGGTGCGCCGGTCGGCCGCACGTCGATCGCGGTAAGCGGTGCGCCATACCAGTAGACACGGAACTCGACGACGTCAGGATCGAGCGCACGCTGGTCGGGCCCCCAGCCCCAGCGCAGCACCACCATGTCGGTGTCGTCGGCGATGGCGCGCTGGACGGCCGTCAGGTCGGGATCGTCGTGCTGGTAGAGCGCGACCCGCACGCCCGAGACCGGGACGTCGTCCGGGGCGGCGGGTGCCGTCGCCGGCGTGGTGGGCGGCGGTGGCCGTACGTGCTTGCGCAGCGGCACCGGCGCCGACGTGCGCGGCGCGGAGCGGCGACCGGTGGCATCCACCGACTGCACACGATAGGTGACCTCGTCGCCGTACCGGATCGCGTCCGGCTCGAATACCTCGATGGCGGTGACGAACTCGGTGTGCGAACTCGGTACCCAGCACGGTGAGGTACACGTCGCCGACGCGGCCGTCGAAGTGGACGTACGAGCGCCGCTCGCCGGTGCGGCCGCGCGGACCGGAGATCAGCGCGCGCACGAGCGAGCGGAAGTCGACCGTGCACGACGTGAGGAACAGGATCTCCTTGCGCGACAGCGCAATCGAGGGGATCATGTTGGTGTTTTAGCTGTAGCGCCGGCAGTTGAAGATCGTCAGCGTCGTACCCATCGAAGTAATCGCCATCGCGATCACGACAGACGAAGTAGACGTCGGTGATGTCGCCTCGACGGGCCGCCATCAGCAGCTCTTCGAGCATTTCCACCATTTCGCTGTTCGGCTTCGGCATGGAGCCGGCCTCCAATCATGCCGCAGCCTTCACCATGTCCGGCGAGATCGTGATGCGACCGACTTCGCCGAACTGCTTGTGGTACGTGATGACCTTCGCGTCGCGGCCGCTCATCCAGCCGCCGCGCGCTGCGTGCGCGTCAGGCGATGCCAGGGTGCGGTGCTGCTCGACCGTCATCAGGTTGTTCTCGACGCGCTTGTCGTGGTGCAGGTGCCCGGTGTGCGCGTAGCTGTGCTTCGTGCGCCCGAACACCGCACGGAACTTCGCGGCGAACACGTCGGCCACCTGCTCCATCTTCTTCCGGTGGCCGTGGTGGAAGAACAGCGACGTGTCGCCGTGCTCGACGCAGTAGTAGGGGTCCGGGTTGGTGTCGATCGTCACGCGCGGCTCGAACTCGTAGATCGCCGCCAACCATTCGCGCAGCCACACCGAGCTGGCGATGTCGTGGTTGCCCTCGGCCATGATGATGTGGACGCGGTTGTGCTTGACCAGCAGCAGGTCGATGACCTGGCGGATGACGCGGATCGCCACGCGCACCACCTTCTGGAACCGGGTGTCGGCGTCCAGGATGTGCTTGCTGGTCGGCGTGATCGCCTCCAGGCCGTCGAAGTGCAGGAAGTCGCCGAGCTGCGCGAAGATCCCCAGCTCGGCCGCCGGCGCTGCCTCGACCGCGGCGCGGAACCAGGCGACCAGCGTCTCTTCGGCGATCGACAGATCCCAGTCGGCGCCGGTTTCCTCGCCCCAGGCCAGCATGCCCATGTGGTAGTCGGTCACGACGTACAGGATCGCCAGGGCCGCGTTGACGTGCTGCGGCGGTGGCGTGCGCTCGACGCGCGGCAGCCGTTCGCCCATGCCGGCGAACGCTTCCTCCAGCGCCAGGCGCAGCGCGTCCGCATCGCGGTCGGTCTTCACCCACTGGCCGGTCGCCTGGCCGTCCTTGTTGTAGTAGGTGCTGACGCCCTTCACGTTGAAGCCGTCGGGCACGCTATGCACCATGTCGTGCTCGGGGCTGACGCCCGCCAGGGCGAGTAGCCGGCGGGACGTCACGCGCCCGCAGGCCAGGCAGATGGCCTCTTTCTTGCCTTTCGATTTGAGCCGGGCTTCGCCGCACTTCGGGCACGGGATGCCGCTGAATGCTCCGTTCATAATCTGGCCTGCTATGGGGATGGGTAGATTCTACGTCAGCGGTTGCTCAGGCGCTGGCGGGCGAACTCGCCGAACGGCCGCGGCTTCGGCTTCACCTTCACGCGCGGCGGTGCCAGCAGCCCTTCGCGCGTGGTGACGCCGAGCGCCAGCAGCCGGCGCACGGTTGTGTCGGACACCGCCGGCACGCGCTTGCGGATCTCGCGCACAGTCAGCAGCTCGCCCTCGAACTGCTGTCGTCAACCTCCAGCGAGTCCGCGACACCATCAATTAGGGCTTTGGAAGCAGCCAGCATGCCGTCGATATCCCTTCGCCTATTGTCGGGAGGGAAGAACGTCAGCGTCACGTTGAGCCGGTCGGCCTCTATCGGCCCCAGGCTGCATGACATCCACTGTGCGACCTCGCGCGCGGCCTTGGTGGCCTTGTGCTTGCGTGTCCAGTGGACACGGGCGTTCGGGTGCAGATCGCGCGGCGGCCAAGGCAAATCGATGATCATGCCACCCCCAACAGCTTGCGCGCCTTGGAGCGGTTCTCTTCCGTCATCCGGTAGCCGAAGCCATAGACTGACTCGATGTCGATCCCGAACGGGCGTATTTTCTGGCGCATGTACTTGATGAGAGTGTTGATCGCCCAATCCGGGTTTTCAAGCATCGCCTGCCGGTCGGCATCGTGGGTTGCATCAAGAATGCTCCACTTGTCCGCATCTCGGTTGAGCAGCATCGAAAAGGCGATGGCCTGTCTTTTGCTCAGGCCAAACACACGAATGGCCTTGCTGGCGTCATCGCCGCCCTCTAGTTTTGCTATCCGGTCCCGGAGCTGGCGGTTCTCTTCCCGCAGCATCTCGATCTGGTCTTGTGCGGTGAGCGCGCGGTTCATGCGGCCCTCTCAATGACGCCACGAGCGGCCTCAGTAACTGGCAATCCCTTCTTGCGGACGATGAAGCGAATCGTCTCGTAGCAAAGGCCAGTGCGCGCGACGTATTTCTTGAGCGGAACAGGCACGCCACCGATGTTGGCGTAGATGGCGCGGCGTTGGTTTTGCTGCTGTTGCTTCTTGGTGGCCCAGCGACAATTGCTAGGCTCATAGTTCCCCTCGACCCGAACGCGGTCCAGCGTCTTGCCACTGGGACGCGGCCCCATGTCTTCAAAGAAGCATTCGAATCCGGTCTTGCCGCCTTCGCCAAAACGCCAGCGGTCGCAGATGCCGATGCCACGTCCGCCATAGTCTTTGTAGGCGGTGTTGCGGGGGATGTAGCAACTGCTTATGGCCCCCTTGAGAGAGCTGTAGCCGGGCCAGTCTCTGCGGTTGCCCCCTGGCTTCTGGCATGTGCCGCAGGAGCGTGGCTTGCCCAATGCGAGTTTGCTTGCGCTGACGACCTTTTCGGTCCCGCAGGAACACCGGCAGAGCCAGAATATCTTGGTGCCGCCAGCATAGTATTCACGCTTGGCAAACCGCACGACCGTCAGGCGGCCTATCACCTGTCCGGCACGATCTTTGAGGGCGCCTACCAATTTCGTGCTCCTGCGTAGAAGCAAAATCTGTGAGCGCCGTCCGTGCTCAGGCAGATGTGGTAGTCACCGCTCGGACTGGTCCGTTCCACGCCGTATGGAATGACGCCGGAATAGCCCTTAGTCAGAAGCTTCGGGTGCGCCCCGATGGGGAGGTTCACATGCCAGCCGTCCGGCCGTTCCTTGACGTATTTGGCATCGATGGGAGCGCAGTCACCGCCTGGCTCGATTGCAGACCGACAACAGCCGGGGTCATAGTTCCAGTGCAGAGGATAGCCCTGCACATTGGTTGCCTCATGCGCATCCGCCGCGCTCACGCAAAGCAGATAGGCGAGTATCGCTATGATGCCGATGGAAGCGGCATTGGCGACAGTAAGCAGGGTGAAGGTTCTGTAGCTCACAGCATTGCTTCCTGTTTTGGCTCAGGAACGCGAGCGGTTTCTATTGAGTAAAAAAGATTCGCAGAGAAGGAACCAGTGGCGGCAAGGGGCCGAGGAAGATGCAGAAGATACACAATCCTTCACTGGAGAAGCCAGGGCTTCTGGTAAGGATGCTGGGGATGTCATTGCTTTGGTGACGAGGAGTTAAAATAGGGCAACACCGATGAACACTGTAGGCTCACATATGCCAGTCAGACTATGGTCGATCGAAACCCTCTCCGCAAAAGGTGGGTACGGGAAGCAGAAAAGGTGGAAGGATGCCAACCCCAGCCCCACGATCTGGGCGAGTAGAGAAGATTGCAGAGGTGATTCGACGTAAGAGTGCAGAGGGTTTTCGAACCGAGGAGGTGCCTGAGTAGTAATGGCAGTCGTTGATAGCCTCCTCGTGGAAACAACAGAGCGTGGGGGCGCAACCTACAACAGACGACTAGAATGACGGCGAGGCCAAAACGACCAGATCAGGGCAGCGACAGCAAAGGCGTCGAGTAGGGAAGAGGCAGTCGATGGGGGAGCGTGCGTTATAGGCCGGACGAGGGTCGAATGTGCCGGACGTGGAGGAGGGCGACATGAGAGAGGCGGAGGGTAGGGTTCGGAGGAGGGGGTTAAGAAGTAAATACCTTGCATCAAAAGTGGGGTTAAAGCATATTCCACCCAGCCAGTGGAATACGTTAACCCGAGTTTACGCGGAGCCCGAGACGCCTAGCCCGAGTACCGGAGAATACAACAAAATCGCTACCAAATCGAATAACACAGAACAAGCGGGGTTACCCTCTCCTATTCCCCTATCAAAGAGGCCCTCAGAAAATGATGCTTGATTTCAATATGTTTCGTCCTGGAATGATGAACTGGATTTTTAGTTAAGGAAATTACACTAGTGTTATCACACATGATTGTGATACAACCAAGATTAATATGATAGTCAAATAACTGGTATTTGATCTAGAGAACTTGGGCAGCACAGTTCCCTGCAGCCACATACTCTGCCTCAGCAGTGGACAGGGCTATAGTGTGCTATTTTTTAGATGCCCAAGAGACTAGACACCCACCAAGGAATTGACAATATCCACTGGTACTTTTCCTATCAATTCTGCACCCGGCATAGTCTGCATCAGTGTAAGCTAGAAGGTCTAGATCACACTTAGCAGGATACCATAATCCAAGATCAAGAGTGCCAGAAAGATATCTAAAAATCTATTTTACAGCAATTAAGTGTGATTCCTTAGGACATGCTTGAAATCTAGCACACAAGCATACAGAGAATTGAATATCTGGACGAGATGCAGTAAGATATAATAAGGATCCGATCATACCTCTGTAGTGTTTGGGGTCTACCATTTTACCTGACGGATCAGAATCAAGACAGGTAGATGTACCCATTGGTGCAGTGATTGCTTTGAGGTTTTCCATCTTGAATTTCTTCAACAGATCCTTCAAGTACTTTTCTTGAGTTATGAAGGTTCCTTCTTTTGTTTGACTAACCTGCAATCCAAGAAAGAACTTAAGTTCTCCCATTGAGCTCATTTCAAATTCACTAGTCATGAGAGCTGAGAATTCCTCACACATGGATGGATTAGTTGATCCAAACACTATATCGTCAACATAGATTTGTATGATCAGAATTTCATTTTCACATACCTTTGTGAATAGCGTCTGGTCAACCTTACCTCTTGTGAATCCTTTTTCTGAAAGGAAATTACTCAGCCTATCATACCATGCTCTGGGAGCATTGTCCCCCACACGATATGACAAATTTAAAGCTAACTTAGCAGAATTAGCAAGTTTAACAAGATTGAAGAAAATGAACTAAACAAAGTAAACTTAAGTTCTCTCAATCTCGCTGAGCTCACTCGATCATGTAAAAGGATTAATCAACTAAACACATCACATAGTGAAATCTAGATAATTAAGATTAGCTCATTGAGTTATGATTCGCTCAGGCTCACCGATCACACATGCAATGAATTAGCAATCAACCAAAATAAAATAAACCACAAGGCACACCACAAGACATAAAGATTTTAAGGTGGTTCGAGATCACGATGGGCTCCCTACGTCTACCCCTTACCAAACCAATAATGCTTCACTCGAGGATAACTCTCCAACATGGAGACGAGCTCTAGTACACACGTAGGACGATGCCTGCACACACATAAGGATGCACCCCAACACACACATGCAAGATAGACCCTACAGACACGAGGTACAACCCCAAACACACACGGAGACTGAGTCTCCAACATGATCTGACGACCAGATCAACAACACACACACACACATGCTACAATAGTCGCAGCACCAACCATACACACAATCGCACGAAGGTGATCAAACCACACACACAATATCTCTTAGTTCAGAAAATTTAAAACAAATGCTCAAGACATGCTCGAATCAAAGTACAACTCAAGAAGAACATCACAAACAAGCAAAAATAAGATGTAGAGTATATCCCCCTTGATTTCCAAGGTCAATAGAAGATGTTGCTTGAAGCTCAGGTCGGATGGTGGTGATTTAAGCATCCTCTCGATCCTCTCTTCAATCCGCTCCTTTTTCTCTTCTTGCACTAGCTCCAGAAATGGCTTGATGGAAATGAAATCCTTTGCTCTTGAGCTCTTTCTTCCTTTCTCCCCTTTCTTCACCTACAAGATAGAAAACATAAGCACATAAGGGTTTTACTCTTTAAAATTCATAGCTCTCACATATGTATATATAGGAGAGACCATAAGACTAATATAGCCCTTCTAGAACCCTCCAAAATGACCCCAATAAGTCTAGCAAGAACCCAGGGGTAAATGGGTAAAAGATAGGACAGAAGAGTTTAGTCGGTTTAACGCCCTGTTGGCGGAAGGGTTTAGTCAGTTTAACGCCCCGTTGGCCGAAGGGTTTAGTCGGTTTAACGCCTCATCGGTGAAAGGGTTTAATCGATTTAACGCCCCGTCGGCGGAAAGGTTTATTTGGTTTAGACGGGAGGTCGTGATGCCGACCGCATGAGAGGTCTATTTGCCGAATGGCCGAAGGCCAGAGGCGGAAGCTCACGTCTATTTCAAGGATTTCCTTCCTCTTTTTCTTTTCTTCTTTTGCGTGGAGAGGCGGGTGCAGAGACCACGTCTGCCTCGTGGCTCTTCTCTCTCTTCTTCTCTTCGTTTATTGCGGAGAGGCGAGTGCAAAAACCATGCCCACCTCGTGTCTCTTCTTTCTCTTCTTTTCTTCATTTATTGCGGAGAGGCGAGTGTAAGACCACGTCCGCCTCGTGTCTCTTCTTTTCCCTCTTCTCTTCGTCTCTTCGTTTATTGGAGAGAGGAGGGTGCAAAGACCTTCATTTTTGTGCCCTCGGAGCGGGAAGCGTTTCTCTTCAGATGCCCCCAGGTTGAGGCGTAGCCTCTGCTTCTCGTGCCCCAGGTACGGGGTGGAACTGCTGCTTGCTTACGCCCCCCGTGGTGGGGTACATGCTCGTTGGGGGCGGGATTCCCTTGGGGATTAGGATTCATTGGGGAATTGGAAGAGGATGGGTTGGATTGATAATGGGTTCCACTACGGGTGGTCATGCAATGATGGGTGGGCTATGCACGGGTGCGTGTGTACACCAATGAATGACCTAGTGTGAAGACGCCCCAAGACTAGACTTGTGAGAACAAGCCTATGACCGCTCTGATACCACTTGATGTGGCACAGCCCAAGGGTGATAAGGTATGACTTATTGAACCTAAGACCTAGACCCGCAAGCATACAAAGAAGAAGTCAGACTCACGCTAGCGGCTCACTCGCACGGCGCACACGATCTCCCGATGGTGACCGGGGGATGATGGCAAGGGTCCGAGGTGGGACCCAGTTGATTTCTAAAGACCTAGCAGGCTTAGGCTGACCCCTAAGGGCCTGGGGTTCCCAACTTCATGGTGGCTGGCACGCCGGGGCGTGGGTTGGGAGGCACTCAGTCACGGTCCACGGTGGGCACACTTAAGGTGGTGTGTGAGTCCAGGCTCTCATCTCACTGATCGACGGCAAGCAAAGACTATACTAAATAAGCAAAGATTGTAACCAGACAAGGGGGGTATCAGATGCTCACCTGATCGGTGTGAAAACACCTATCCCGACCGGAGATGAGGGCGCGCCGGGAAGCATGGGCATACACCCGCACGCCGCGGCGATGGCGCTTGACCTAAAAATAAGTGGGTTACAACACTACACCTCTCGCGGGAGGGGGGATCTCGGGGTGGGGGTTAAGAGATTTACAACTAAATACTACCTCCACACAAGGAGGGGCTGTAAGCCTGCCAGGCGGGGAGGGGAAGTGAAGTTAGAAAATCATCGTGTCGAGTTCCACCGATGCTGCCAGCTTCTGGAACCATCGGACAGACAATCAAAGATGTCCCCGCCACGGTCGCCACCGAACTCCAAATGGGTTGAAACCAGTTTGTCTCATACTTTACCTAGGAGGAAGCCTGAATTTTCTTGAATTCCCCTGACGATGTTGCTGGTCGGGGTAGGACCTGGAACATGGCTGGACTGCTCTAGTTCTGGCTGCTTCAGCACCACTACATCAAGAAGGCAAGGTCACCCTGGGCGCTCCTGTGCTCTGATTCAGGCGTGGCTGGAGTCGTTGGATCCTTTGTCAAGTACTCTTCGAAACGGGACCCACGGGGACACCAGAGGAAGTCAGAGTAGATTGGAAGAGCCCGAATAGTGGACAAGGGTCGGTTCAGTCCTGGAGGGGACAGAACTGTGCACCATGGGGAGAAAATTAAGAACTCACTTGTCCGGGGTCCAATCGGGAAGTCGCTTCTTGGTGCTGGAAGGTGACTTGTCGTAGAAGATCTCAGCCAAGCCCTGCCTCCAAATCCTCAGATGGTCGACCGTGGGAGCTTCTGCACACAGCTTCAGGTTGGCAGTCTAGAGGAAGACTCGTAGTTGGGGGAGATTGGCTCCAATGGGCAGCCATGAGCTCAGAATGGGACAAGACCACCGCCGTTGCGAAGAAGACAGGGAGATGCTTCCAACGGTACCTCTTGGGGCTTTCAGGGACATCGGGATGATGTTGTGGCCGGAGCTACACATGACTAGTTCTCTGCAGGTCCACAGCTACGAGCAGGCCTCCGGTGTATCTTGAAGAGGACAAGAGAAGGGGGTGAAGGGATGATGCCAAATGGTGAAGGGGGTGGAAGGGGGACTCATTGTGTGCTTGGACGGAGCGGTGTCTCCGTGTGTTGTCAGTGTCCGGGGTGTGTTCCCCGACGTGTGTGTGTGTTTGCTGCGGTGGCAGCGTGTTGGGGCTTGTCCCCGTGTGTGTATTACTGCGGAAGCAGCGCGTGTGGTTGGGGTTCATCCCCGTGTTGCTACGGTTCGTAGCGTGGAGTGAAGCCTCACCTGGTTGGGTGAGGGGTGGACGTAGGGAGGCCGTCGTGGTCCCGAACCACCTTAAAAATCTTGTGTCGTATGTGATTGCCTGTTTGACTATCCTTGTCCTCTATCTCCATTCACAGGTTCACTAGATAGGTTTTTAACTCACTACATTATCTCACACTGCTACCTCAATTATCCGTGTTAAGCATAAATTTATTTGCGTCAAGCTTAATTGTTCGATTAGTTGCTTTGCTAACTCGTGTGAGATTGGAAAGCTTGAGAGAACTCTTTTAATCTCGCACTTGTTGTGGGCAAGTAACGCTGTTTGTTCTAATTTCGTTGTGCTCAGTAAGAAAGAGATTTTAAATTTTGCCATCTCGACAATGGGGACAATTTAACCCCCCTTCTTGTCCGTCATCTCTCTCTGGGCCGTCATGGTGGAATTAACAGGCGAGTAATAAAACCTTAGTTTTAGCGTCCCGATTCTCAGGCGTTGATAAGAATAAACGTCCATGTAAATGGGCGCTGATTCACGAAACAGGAATATTATAATGTAACGTGCAAGGATTCAATAACAAATAGCATCCCCTATCAGAGGCATTGTTTCAAATAGCGGCCACTACTATGGACGCTAATTACTTTTAAAACAAGAACTTCAAATGATGATTCCAGCGATGATTTACTACTCTACCATGCTTGCTTAAACTAGTTTTCAACTTATTTAATTGGGGTTGGTCTTCGGGGTAGAGAAAACCTACCTTTAGAATCAGTTGGGTGATGAACAGGTGAACTTTCTGATACTCTGTTTCGAGCAAAGTATGAAGTCCGTAGGGTGATGCATAGTAGGAAGAAGATGGAGGAAGAAGGAGAGTCTTGACTGCTCTCCCACATTCACAGCAACAAGTAGACGAAGGAAGAACCGCACAGTAGTAGGAAAAAGGAGGAGGATGGCCACTTCCATAGCAACCAGCAACAGGAACAGGAAGAAGAAAGGATGCTGCTCCTTCACATTTGGTAAGAAGAAGAGGACGAAGACGTTCGAACGGTACACTAGTAGGAGGAAGAGGATGCCCACGTTCGGCCATGACAGAATGCAGGGATGCAGGCGCTTCCAATGGCAGTAGGAGGAAGCGGAAGAAGACTTCACGTCCGGTACTACAGCAGGAAGAAGGTGGAACGCGCGATAGAGGAAGACGTGCAGGAGGAAGGCAGTAGCAGCAGGACGATGATATAGCAAATGGGGTCGACGCATTCGATGGGGAATGGTCTTTATAGAGGTGAAGGATTTCTGGGGAGTTCTACATTCGATAATGGATGGCTTCTGATCAAGATTGGCAAGATTTAAAACCTCCCATACGTTGCTCTTACCCTTCTCGGTCAGCAGTCGCCTGCCACCATTTGGTTTAAAACCCTAAAAGTTTAGCAGTATGTACCATCGATCATGCATGCGAGTTTTCGAATGGGGTAGAGTGGGTTTTGCACATGGCGAGATGGTTTGCTGTTCGTGGGTCTTATGGGCTTAGTGGTGGCACGTAGTTGGGTTTTTGGAGAGTCCACTAGCCCGGAGAGCCCAGCGTGAGCGAATTGAGCAAATATTGGATGAACAAGTCACTGCCACCCGGAGCAAGGTGTATGAGCGCTATCTTGTCAGGTGGAAGGATCGGCCCCCTTCGGAGGATTCGTGGGTTAGTCGGGAAGACCTCTGACGAGGGACGAACCCGGTCGAGACACGGGACCCTAAGGCAGCAATTAACAAGCACAGGTCATCTAGCGACGAAGCTAACACTCGTGCGCGTTGCGAACTCCACTCGGGGCTCGTAGTGGTGGGTCGGTGAGCTGTGGCTCGCGAGAGGGTTAGACACGGTCCGAGTAGTGAGGAGGGAGGTGGTGAACCACCTGGGGAACAAGTCACGGGTGCCAGATTCAACCGGCCGGACCGATACCGAGGGGATCGATTTAGATGTGCACTCACTCACCGGCAGTAAGAACTCACGATTAGTGGAATTATGGACCGGGCACTCCTCACATGGGCACTGCAGTTGGGGCTAATACTAGACGAGCAGAGTGGAGTGGCAGCCGCACGTACCTAGCCCGTCCGAAGGACCAGCTCCGGTCGGAGACTATGGCGAGTCAGGGAGCGTGGGCACCCGGCGGTCACGCTGCGTCGAGGAGGCTTGGCGGAGTCCCTGCTATTACAATTACTATGCTCTATGCAGGGAGGGGGATCACGGGGTGAGGGCAATCAATTACACACACTACCCTCACGCAGGAGGGGGGAACGAGGGGAGGGGAAACCAAACAGCGATCGTACGACGTGCTCCGGCATCCAATCGAGGTGCTGCCAATGCTGGGACGAAGCTTGAAGGATGTAGAAGGATTCCAACATGTCTGACGTCGAGCTGATGTCACTGGAAGGTGGAGGAGGTCACTGTCGTGAGCCTGCGCGGTTCTGCCTCGCAGGACTGGTTGGCGCAGTCGTGGTGCGTCATCCGGTACGCTCGCTGACGAACTCCAAATGTGGCGGAACCAAGTCGTGGACGTAGAAGAGAGGGAGCTCTGCGAACCCTCAAAATATGACGGCTGTCTGATCACGTCGCTGGACGAGGTCACTGGAATGGTTGGCGTTAGGTTCCTGGGTGAACAGCAGGACACGTCACCGATGGTCATGGTAGAACTTCCAGTGTTGACGTTGGAACGAGACGAAACCACTGGCGTTGGTTTTTTAACTTTTAAGAAGACTTCTTGACCTGAAACTGAGAGGAGGAGGGAGTGTTGGGGATGACTTCACAATAGTCTGTTCTGGGCGAATAGAGGACCCCGGGTCTGGCGCGACTGAGAGAGAATGGACGCCCCAGGCTGTGCTGATGACAAAAATGGAAGGGACCACCTCGGGGTCGAAGGCAACTAGAAGGGGAAGAACTCTCATGAAGGGGGCTATGGCCGATCCACACAGGAGAAGTCGGTGTCGGCATTGCCAAGGGGCGCTCAGAAACAGGCATAGTTCGGGCGTAGTTTCACAGAAACGTCTGCAGCGGTTGATGCCGTTGACGAAACGTGACAAAACCACCGCTGCTGTGAAGAGGACTCGGAGTAGAACGATCCCACAGAAGGGGGATCAGGCTGATTCATGCAATAGGCAGAGGTGTGGATGCTGCAAGCTCTGCTGAAGATTCTGCTACCAGTCTGGGTGCAGCAGAATAAGGGAAACCTCAACGTCAACGATGGGGTTGTGGCCGAGGGAGGCCGGGGCCGCCGTGGACGTACCTAGAGCTGGTCAAGGGATGAGAATTCAAGAAAGGAGACCTAGTAATGGTCAAAAGAAGAGAAGTAATGGCCTCCAACCCCAAAAAAAAGTTGGTTGAAAACTAGGTCAGACCATATGTCATCTGCCATGTATATGAAGGGGCTACCTACGTCCATGTAGATCATAAAGGAGTCGTCCAGTTCTTTCCCCTTAGTGGAAAACATATGAAGCTGTACCACACAGCTCAACCGACATTCCCAGAATGATCGAAACTTACCTTGGTCTAGTGGCGCTCCGCCCTGGCTGAGCTCTCCCCACAATGATCTAGTGACACTCCGCCCTGGCCGAGCTCTAAAAAATATATATACACGACATCGTCATTATGGGCCTTACGTCCAAATTGGCATAAAATTCATCCTTTGCGTTAGCATTCTCTTCCTACTAATGAATAAACCCCTTTTTTGGTGCAAGACTTTGTGTCCCGGCTGACTCTCTTACAACATCGCCATTGCGGACCATACGTTCGAATCGGCGAAAATTCATCCCTTGCATTAGCATTACCTTCTTGCTAACGAATAAATCCATCTTGGTCTCGTGGCACTCCGCCCTAGCCGAGCTCTAAAAATGCAACACACCCCGATGGACCTTACGTCCAAATCGGTGGAAATTCATCCTTTGCATTAGCATTACCTTCTTGTTCACGAATAAACCCCTTTTTCGGTGCAAGACTTCGTGTCCTAGCCGACTGTCATGTAATATCCCCGACAGATCTTACGTCTGAATCGGTGTAAAATTCATCCTTTGCATTAGCATTATCTTCTTGCTAACGAATAAACCCTTTTCTGGCGAAAGACTTCGTGTCCTAGCCAATCCGTCAACAATATTGCCATTTTGGGCCTTACGCCCGAATTGGCTAAAGCTCCTCCTTTGCACTGGCATTGTCCCCTTGCCGACAAATAAACTACTTTACTGGCACGAGGAGATGTGCCTCAGTCAGTAGCTATCTACCATCACCAAGGGTCAAATATCACATTTTGACCTGTCAATACCCCATCATCATATGTTCAAAAAAAAAGAGAGAAAAAAAAAGAAGAGAAAATGGGGCTTAAAATAGAGGTGCCCATCCGACCTTGTTCCTCGGCAAAAAATGGCTATAACCCGGCTACGAAAAAAACCAGCAAGGGCATCGCATGCAAAATTTGGTATCCCGCCACGTGAAAACCCGCAAGGGTGCGTGGGCAAAAGTAGGAGGGGGCCGACTTCGGCGAAAATCCAAAAGGGCGCTTGAGTCGGTAATGTGGTAATTTAAAGTTCCTCTCCACCCTCATCCTAATGAAACTCTAAAAAGGATGATCACCCCAAGTCCAGTCAGAGATCCTTTTTCTACAAACCCGTGTTCGACCCATGTATCATTGACAAGACCAGTCGACATTTTCCTTAACTTGGACCTTTCATCCTCATTAATGAATATACCTTTGCCTTGACATTTAACCAATGCCAATGAACAAACCCGTGTTCGACCCTTGTCATCATCGACAAGACTGGTCGACATTTCCCTTAACTTGGACCTTTCATCCTCGTTAATGAATATACCTTTGCTTCGGCATTTAATCAATGTCGATGAACAAACCCGGGTTCGACCCTTGTTGATGTGGCACAGCCCAACTGATGCAACGACACTCCTAGGACCTAAGCTCCACAAGCAAACAAGCTCTCGCAATGGCTCACCGCGTGGCCTAGCTCATCACAAGCACGGGTGGTCAGGGCCTAGGACTCGACAAGCAAGGGCAAGTCGAAAACTTGCTCTGATACCAAATCTGACGCGGGACGAACCCGGTCGAGACACTGGGACCTAAAGCCAGCAAACAACGAGCACAAACGTCTAGGCGACAAGGCGAACACTCACGCGTGCAGCGATCTCCACACACGGGACTCGTAGTGATGGCTAGGCGAGCCGAGGCTCACGAGGAGGCTAGACACGGTCCAAGCAAGGAGGAGGGTGGAGGCAAGCCACCTGGGGGACAACGTAGTAGGCACCGGACTCAACCGGGCGGACCGATACTGAGGGAATCAGTTCAACTGGACGCTCACTCACCGGCAGCAATTACTCTCGATGGTGGAAGTTTTAGAATGGGCACTCCTCTCATGGCGCTGCAGTTGGAACCAATACTAAGCAAGCAAACTAGGAGCGACAGTTGCACGTACCAAGCCATCTGATGGATCGGCCCCGGTCGGAGACAAGGGCGAGCCGGGGAGTGTGTGCACCCGACAGACACGCTGCGTCGGTGTAGCTCGGCATCGGATCCTGCTAATACAACCCCTACACTCCACGTAGGGAGGGGAACAAGGGGATGGGTAATTATTACAAGAACTACCCTCACACAGGAGGGGGGAGGCAGGGCAGCCGATCCACGAACAGCTTGTCGGGAGGGAGCCGCTGGTTTCGAATAGCTCGCGAAGCACCGACGTCCGACTGAAGTGTTGTAAGTGCTCGAAAGAAGCTTGGTGGACGCTGGTGGGTTCGTGAGATCCTAACATTACTCTGAGGTCTCTGGAGGGTAGGGACAGCCGTGGTTGAAGATCTACACCACTCTGTCCTACTGTACGGGTTTGCGCGATCGAGATGCGATGACTGGTACGCCCGCTATAGATCTCCAAACATGACCAGACCAACTCGGGGGGGTAGCAGACAGAGAGCACTACGTACCCACAAAATCTGGCCACCGTCGAATCACCTTGCCAGTCGTGGTCACTGATATGGTCAGCTTTTGGTTCCTGGGAGAGCAGTTGGACAAGGAGGCAATGGCTGTGGTGGAATTTCCTGTCCTGAAGTCAGAATGAGATGAAACGACCTGGGTTGGCTTTGTATCGTTGAGGGTCATGACTTTGGAGAAGACAACTTGGCCCGAAACGGAGCAGAGGATGGAGTGCCGGGGCCGATGGTGCTGCTGTCTATCCTGGGGAGACAGAGACTTTTGAACCTGGCGCAGTCTCAGCAAAATGGACGCCCCGCACGGTGGTGTTATCAAAAGATGGTGGGACCACCTCTGGATCATTGGCGACTCGAAGACAAATAACTCTTCTGAAGAGAGTTCTTGCCGGTTCACACGGGGGTAGATAGTGCCACCATTGCCAAGACGTCCTCAGAAATTGGTGCGGTTCTGGTGCAGTTGCACGGAAACACCCGACGGGGTCGGTGCTGATGACGAATCGAGGCAGGACCACTTCCAGAGCATAGCTGGTTCGACGTAGGATGACTTTGTAGAAGGCCACTTGATCAGACTTGCACTGTGGATGCTGGGAGATCTTCTGCAAACTAGGCTTCTACTTCTGCCTTGAAGCTGGGAGTAGCAGAGCTGGATTCTGGCTTCACCGGGAGGTGGGCGACGTCGGGAAGCCTCCGGGGTCACTGTTGACGCTCTTGGAAATGGTGAGGGGCGTGGGTTGCAGAGGGGAGGGGTGACTGAGATTGGCTTGTGGGGGCCTGTTGTTGTCGTGTCGTAGTTGCCGCTCGCAAGGTGTTTAGAGAAATTCTCGACACACCTCTAGCTGTCGCACGGCCCGAGTAGCTGGCTGAGGGGCCTTAGAATTGGCCTTGGGCTGAGGGTAGGAGCTGGTACAAATCTGGGGAAGGTGCTTTGGGCGTGTGGGCCCTGCCTTGGTGGTATATGTCACGTTGCAAGGCGGGTTGACAGGGTAGCCCCGGGTTATCCGGGGAGCTAAAAGTTCATAGCTCATCGCTGTGCATCTGGGGGTCGGGGTGGCCTCGACTTGCTAGAGGGTGGGTTGGTCCACGATGTGCTGTAGGGTGGCTAGGATACACGTGCCCGCAAGTTGTTTAGGAAAATTTCTGACACACATGCATGGGACATATATGCGTACTGCGGGCCTCCAAAGTCTGTGGTTGACTTAGTTAGGTCTCCCTTGGACCTTGGAGGGCTGAAGGAAGGTGCCTGGGGGTAAGCCCCGGCCTTGTTGCTGGGTGCTGCATGACACAGCTTGTAATCGGGGCACCCACGAGTTGGCTCAGGTGGTGGTGTAGCATGCTGGAAAAGCCCGCAACTGAGTGATCGGGGATAATCCCAATCAATTGTTGATGTCACCGTAGGTTACGACAAGTTGGTTGGGGCCCTTAGTTAGGCCTGACGAGTCATAGGAGGGGCTGGGTGGCCCATGTCTTAAAGGTGTT
This sequence comes from Amorphophallus titanum, assembly GCA_024336825.1. Lineage (NCBI taxonomy): Eukaryota > Viridiplantae > Streptophyta > Magnoliopsida > Alismatales > Araceae > Amorphophallus > Amorphophallus titanum. Next base: position 22,126 of record JANBPO010002673.1, read on the forward strand.
TGGGAAAATTACCGAACCTGTATTCCTTAATATTTTGCTGGGAGATTGTCTGGGTACAACAAATGCACCCCACGGGGCATGCGTCGAAGGCGGAGACAATGACGTACGGCCCGTGAGCTCCTCATTTTGGGTTGTTGTAGTTGTATTTTGACACTTCATGTGCCTTTCTTTTACTACGTTGTACATGTTGACTTTCTGGTGTGCTGACCATTTTTGTGTACCTTGTCTTGTAGCTATGGCAAGATTTGGTAGAGACGAGCAGGTCCCGAGGCGTGTGGCCCGAGAGGAGGATTACTGAGTGAGGAGGACTGAGCGTCCCATGCCTCTTCTGGGACTACCTATCATTACTGCAGCTACCGTGGACCAGATCGACTTGGGGTGCACGGTGGTGGCTGAGGGCCCCATCGGAGAGGGGGCGAGCGGAGTCGGGACCGTAGAGCTGGCCCAGATTTCAGAGGTGGGTGGGTTTTAGACTTTTGACCGTAGCGGAGGCTACCCAGTAGAGTTCCCACTGGACCACTACTTGTTTGAGTTCATCAGGAGCTACGTCCCATCTGGCACGGAGGAGGGAGACCCCCGAGTTGTTGGAGAGCGTCGCCGACTGGAGCAGGCAATTTTGGTGGGTAGGGACAGCCTGCATGGGGTCGCTCTCTACGGCTTCCCGAGTTTTTTCATAGACTACTGGAGGTAGTCCCTAGTGCTGAGTGCCTGGGTTTCTACAGCAGATCGGACCAGTTCAGGGTCTGAGTCTGAGCGATGGGTCCCACTTCTTGGGACTTGCACGGCCATCACCGGACAGAGACAAAGGGTACTACAGGGTTGGTGCTGGAGCCGTCAGGGCTATAGTATGCTGGAGAGGTCTATGATGACCACAGCCTTCTAGATGGAATTCTATGACAGACAGTTGTCAGTTGGTACGATTGTTGGGCGGTGATCCCTTCACACAGGTACCATCCGTGAGCCACCAAGTGGCTGATGGGGATCGTACATCACTACCGGGTGCTACTGGATAGAGTCGACATCAGATATGCCGTGACTGCACCATTGTACAAGTACCCTGCTACACGGGGTTGCTACAGGCGCTGGTAGAGCGTTTCAACCGCCGATGGAACACGGTGGTGACAGTTGAGGGAGAGACTTCACTGGACTTGTGGTCTCTATTCAGGATTTTTGGGTTGCCGATCAGCAACGAGGGGTATGAGGAGGTAGTGCTGGATGACCTCCACCGTAGCCACACAAACGGGTAGGGACGATACCAAGTTTCTCATAGCTATCCGTATCTGCTGAAGACCTGGAGGGACTTAGCCCTAGCTGGGAGAGAGGGAGCTGCGCAGACTCCCAGGGTGCAGCTGAACGTGTGGGTCTGCCACTTCTACAATGGGCCCTTCTTTTTTTATCTAGAGTTTGCGAGAGACCAAACTCCTTGGGAGGAGTACACCGAGGTAGAGCTCCGGTTCCGGATGTACTCGAGGTACATCTATGCACCACGGGAGGGGTGGAACCCTCACGGGCTGCCAGACGTGATGCACCTAGCAGCTTACTTGGCGTGCTGGCTAGCGACTTTCGTAGTCCCACACAGAGAGGATGGTTTGCTAAGGATTGAGTTCTGTGGCCTACGTGCCTGCTGGCAGAGGGACAGAGATTGGCTTTAGCTCCTGCGGCATTAGCCAATATTTATCAAGGGCTGGAAGTGTTGGCGGCGCACCTGGCACCATGTGAGAGGAACTTGCTTTTGTCTACCCACTACCTGAGTGTGTGGGTCGAGCTGTTATTTCCTAGGTTGGTGACTCGGGGGCAGTGGCGAGCCAGGCGGCGCCCCTACTGTTCAGCTTCATCGGCCAGCCAGATGGGGAGACTGTTTCGTAGCTGGAGGGAGCTAGGAGGGCCCTGTCTTACCTGCCTGGCAAGGTCGAGGAGGGGCTACCCTTTGACAGCGCTACGAGAGACTCTCGCCTGATCCTGGTGCCGTCGAGCAGTGGGGCGACCTATGCCCTCCCTTACCAGTGGGAGCCAAACGTGACATTGTACGCGGAGTGGGTGATGAGCACCTGATCAGTGGTACTGGTGCTGCACCGGTCAGTGATGAGCTTTTTGGAGTCGTACTACCCATACATGTTTGCTCAAAACTTCCGGTACGACCAGGGATCCTGCCCAACCAAGAATTCCCCTTAGTGAGCCGATAGTACAAGTGTCGGGACACCCACTTGCTAGCAGTAGCATGGTGGGACTTTAACTGTCACCAAGAGCTAGAGCGATTGCCGATGTCAGGAGTGGGGCATCGAGGGCAGTTCGACGTCCATTATGCCAAGTGGTGGCTCGAGCATAGCCACTTGTACCAGTAGAAGGCGTCGATGATCAGAAAGGCCGAGGAGGGTCATCTTCTGAGGGAGGATCTGCCTCCCATTCCACTGGACGATGAGTTCCTGAGGACTCGCTTCTCTGGATTTGATGGGTGGTGAAGTGACTAGGACAACAATGGCCCCGGAGTAGTTGCGGTTCGTTGTCTGCTGGTCGAGGCAGCAGCGGGGCGCTTAAGCCCCTGAGGTAGGTCCAGGCGGCACCTGCAAGGGCTGGAGATGGGGCGTCTCAACTGAGGGCATCGAAAACTTGGTGGGCCCAATTCCTAGCCGAGTGTGGCTTTAGGAAGAATGGCTCGCTGGACTGGGTGCTCCCTAAAGGGAGCTTTGTCGACACGACGATCGACGACTGGAGGTGCCACATCGGCCAAGCGATAGGGTCGGCCGGGCCCATGGAGTTCGTGTCCCACATCGAGTGTGCTTACACACTGAGGGATATCAGGAAGGCGGTTATGAAGGTTGCCCGCACGTTGGGGTTGAAGCTGGAGTAGTTGGTTCCCCTATCGTCGACCCCTTTTGCGGCCGCAAGTGAGGCCTTTTCCTTAGTATGTTGTCTTAGCTTTGTTATTCTCTGTGGCATGTGACCGAGACGTTGCGCGCTGCTGTGTTTGTTGATAGGCTCTGCGGCGGAGGGAGACCACCCCTCCACGGAGACATCATCGGGGAGCGGAGACGGGAGCCTTCAGCCTAGGCAGAAGTGCCCTCGAGTGGATGCTAGGGGAGTAGGAGCTGGCGAGTCCTCTCGGGGATCCGAGGCTGGCAAGCATATCGAGGCAGAGCCAGTTCTGAGTAAGCACCATATTTGTCTCTTTTGTTCCTTGTTGGTTTAGCCATGATGATTGACTAACCCCGTATTACTGGATTTGTTTCTTGTAGCTCCACTGGAGACTGGGGTGGAGGTGGCTTTCTCACCCCCCCAGGAGGTCAACCCATTGCCCGACGACGGGATTAAGTGTGAGATAGATGTGGAGGGCCTTCGTGTGATGGACGAAGTCACCCCCAACATTGTCACGTTCCCCGATTTCGAGTCGTGGACCCAGCTGCCACTCTGGAGATGATTCAAGAGCTAGTCAGCACCGGCCCATCAGTGGCCCTCCCTACTTTCAAGGGAGAGCCCTCGGCACCGGGTCGGCCCTTAGAATCGGACTAGCCAAACCCTTTGGGAGACCCTCTGGCCTTGCTGGCCCTCTACTAGCAAGGGACCAGCCCTCACATCCTCCACTCGGCATTGCCGAGTTACCCACAGGTTTGGGTGAGTGCCGAGTGAGTTGGCTGCCAATATCGGCCCATTCGATTTGTGAATGTGCTTGCTTGCCTAGGTCCGAGGTCGTGTCACATCAGCCAGTCTTGTGGCCTATCGCTCTGCGATATCCCAAAGATTATACGGCAGTAGCAGGCCTGGAGGGACCTGGTGTAATTGCAGGGGCTGATGAATCAAGAGAAGTCATGGAATCTGAGCCACTTGATGCCGACAAAGAAACGCCCCCGGAGAAGAGTAGTCCTCCCGAGATAGAAGCGGGGGAAATTATGGAAGGAGAAGCCAAGGCTTCCAGGGCCTTGGCCCTTATTAGTGATATTGCCTCTATGGAGGTCTGTTGGGCTGAGTGCGAGGAGCAAGTGTCCTCGACCATTGAGGCTCCTGGTGTAGCTCCACCCCGAGAGGCTGGCAAGGAGGTTGCTGTTGTCGAGACCCCGCCCGCTATATCAGCTGCTGGGGTTGACTCTACTACAGGTGCCCTACAAATTATGTCATCATCATCTTCTGAGGCGAGCGACGATATCTGGGCCACCGTGGATAGCAGGGTAGATTTCCAGCTGCCTGAGACGTCACCGCTTGTTCTGCAGTCATCGAGCGACCTGGTGTGCTAGTTCTTGGGAACCCTTCAGTAGACTATAACAGCGAGCCGAGATTTGACTTATGTGCAGCTGAGGGGCTTGGTGGAGCACCTTTCCCACTCACTACGGGCTTTTGGCTGACCCATGGATGATTGGACACCACAGGTGATATTACTGTTGAAATATGTCAATAGACGGGAATTTCTGGGCCGAGAAGTAGCTGATCAATAGAGAACCATAAAACTAGAGCGAGCTAAAAGCTGAACCACTCTTGCCTCTCTGAGAGGGACTACAGAGCAAATGAGAAATGCGGCCGGCACTTCTTCATAGCGCCAGGCTTTCTTGACAACCCAGATAGTTGAACTGCGCACTGAGCTTTCCAAGACTAAAGTCGAGCTTCAGGAGGTTGAGCATCAGGAAGTTCAGAGTATTGAGGAAGCTGAGTTGGCCGAAGGGCAAGTCGCTTCTCTCGAGGAGAAATTATCGCAGTTGGAAGCCACTGAGTCTCGATTGCAGGAGCTGACTCGCCACCCTTCCTTGGGTATCTTGGAGTTGGAGGATATCTTCTGACGCCAACTACAGTAGCCTCTTTTGTTGACTTCCCTTCTTTTTTTGGTAGAGTTTTATGAACCTCAGGGGATTCCTCGAGTAATCATGTATTCTGCTACCATATAGCAATGAAATGTCTTTATTCGCCACTGATTTGCAACTTCATTCTGTCTTTCCCCCCCTTTTTTTTAGCCAGTTAGCTTAGCCCGGATATGTAGGTTACTAGGGCAGGAAAGCGCTCATGCCTTCAGCAAAGGGGTGAGGGGTTCGCTCCACCACGACGTAACCATTCTCAGGGCCAAACCTTGGCTAGTGTAGGTTGAATGCTCAAGGGCGAAGGTACAGTGGCCACTTAGGGTGATGTGACACCACTAGGCAAATGCAGTAAAGGGATGGAAGATCCTTGGACCTACTCCGCAAGCACAATGCGCAAGAGTGGAGAGACACGTAATCGCAACGGTACCACCCGTGCCTCGGGGAACAGCCACGTTCACCCGGAACGGCGTGCCGAAGAAAAACCGGGAAAACCGGGTCGGGAAATCGGAAAATCCCGCGGAAAAGCCGCGGAATGCCTCCAGGCCTCCGAAACGACCCCGGATCGCACTGATCCGAACACGAAAGACGTCCGAAACGAAATTCCGGACAAAACAGGGTCGGACACTCCACGGAAACAGGTCCGAGACCCGAAAACTAGGATCCGAGAGGATCCGGGTCGTTACATCCTGGGCTGTTGCGGCTCATAGTGGTTTGGGGGAGGAACATTGTGGTATTGTGGAGGAGCCGGGTTCTGTGGTCGGTTTTGGTTTAGTGGTGGAGGTGGAGGTCGAAAGGTTTGTTGGAATTGTGGTTGTTGCGGGGCGAAGAAGGCCTGTTGTGGTGGAGGTTGGAAGGTTTGTTGTGGTCGGTGGTTTGGTGGGTGGCGGAAGGGTGGAGGGTCACCGACTGCTCCCACTTGTTCATTTGTTACTGTTCCTTCGGTAGTAGGGCCAGTGGGATTAGCAACATTTGTTTTCCTTATGAGCCTCGGCTTGGGCTCAAACATGCCCATGATGGGTGAGTCCTTCATCTGAGTTTGAATATATCGGGCTCTTTCATATAACTCCTCCATGGTGGTTAGCTTATTCATGGCCAAGATATGCCGAAACTGAGGGGTTGCATTAGCAATTATCAATTTTACTTGCTCAGCTTCCGACAATGTGTCTTTTAACTTTTCCGCCATGGTTCTCCATCTATCAGCGAATAATATGAAGTCCTCCTCGGGCTTCATTTTCTCAGCAACTAGGTCCGTCACAGACAACGAAGGGCCAACACTGTCCTTGTATTTTTGTAGAAACTTTCTCTGAACAATATCAAAATCACCGGCTTCCGCAGGGTCGAGGGAATAGAACCACTCTAGTGCCGGGCCATCTAGCGACCTTCTAAACAAATATGCCGAGGACACTTTATTGTCCTACCAGAAAGATGTCTCATACATAAAATCTTTCAAATGAATAAACGGGTTGCCCGTCCCGTTGTAACGTCGAAAATTTGGCATCTCTGACGGTGGCAGATGAAATACCGGCAAAGTTGGGAGAGCTATCTCTGGAGCATTCTTAGGAGTAGTCACCCTCTTCAATTGCTCCTCCATGTTGGCAATTTTCTGGAGGAGGACCGAGTTGGGGTCCGACTCGACCTGGGCCGGGTAAGGCGGATAAGCAGTTGGCATAGGCCTCTTTAGGAGTTGAGGAGGTGGAGGGTATTGGGGCCTAGCCGCAGAGTGGCTTGCCAGTTGAACCGGCGTGACCAAGACAGGGGTAGCGGGACGGGAAGGAGCTCTTTGAGGGGCCGCCTGACCATGTAGAGGAGAATGGCTACCTGCGGGTGGCAGAGGATTGGAGGAGGAAGGGATAGATTTCCCTTTCAAGGCAGATTGAATAGCCTGTCTTTGTGAGTCATCCAATTGAGACAAGGCTTGGATCAATTCATGAACATTAATGGACGGGGAAGCAGCCCCGGATGGATCATGGGTGGTAGGTTGGGCCTGGGAGGGCAATTGACCCTCTTGGGCCGTGGTGTCTACCACATGGACCTGAGATTGATGAGGATGAGGATGTGGTGGGGCATAGCCCCCCTCATAATGGGTGGAATGTGGGGCATAATCCTCATAGGAGGGGGCAAAGAGATCCTCCTCTGGTCTGCACAGATGCTTCTCAGGTAGGTCTGGGTGCAGTACTGATGCAGCATGGTAAGGTTATTACTTATGCATCCTGACAGCTTAAAAAGCATAAGGAAAATTATCCCACGCATGATCTGGAGCTTACTGCTATTATCCTTGCTTTGAAGATTTGGAGACATTATCTGTATGGTGAGCAGTTTGAAATTTTTACTGGCCATCAGAGTCTTCAATATATTTTCTCACAGAAGGATTTGAATCTGCGACAACATCGTTGGATGGAATACATGAAGGACTATGACTTTACGCTCTCCTATCAGCCAGGTAAAATGAATGTTGTGACTGATACTCTGAGCAGGAGGGTACAGGTTAGTCATTTATTGATGCATGAATGGAAATTGTGGGAATAGCTTCCGAGTGAGGCAATCAGTGTAGAGTTTCCTGTAGATCCGAGGTCAGCTGTTTGTGCCAATCTGGCTATGACTTCGACTCTATATCAGCAGATAAAAGAAGCTCAGCAGGCTGATTTTGACTTGTCACGTGTTGTGATGATGCATGACATCGAGTTCGATGACGAGCTGGTCGTCAGTTTCCGTGGCAGATTACATATTCTAGCTGTTAACGTGTTGAGAAATGTGATTCTGAGCGAAGCCCATGGATCCCAGTTTGCAATTCACCCAGGCACCACCAAGATGTATCAGAATCTGAAATGACAGTTTTGGTGGCCAGGCATGAAAAAGGATGTTGCAGCCTTTGTTGCTCATTGTTTGACTTGTCAGCAGGTTAAGGCTGAACATCAGAAGCCAGGTGGACTGCTCTAACCATTAGAATTTTCGATGTGGAAATAGGATCATGTTACAACTGATTTTATTGTGGGTTTACCTCGATCTTCGCAAGGCTTTGATGCTATCTGGTTGCTAGTTGACAGATTGATTAAAACAGCTAGATTATTGCCGATTAAGATTTCTTGGAATGTGCAGAAATTGGCCGACATGTACATTGAAAAGATCGTGCCACTGTATGGTATTCCAGTTTCGCTAGTATCAGATCGTGACCCACGTTTCACTTCCGGTTTCTGGCGTAGCTTCCAGAAAGCCTTGGGCATTGAGCTTGCTTTCTCTTCCGCGTATCACCCTCAGTCCGATGGTCAGTCAGAAAGGACTATTCAGACCTTAGAACATATGCTGAGATTGTGTTGCCTTGATTGGCAGGGTTCGTAGAGTCAACACTTGTCGCTAGTGAAATTTACCTATAATAATAGCTTTCACTCTAGTATCGACATGGCTCCGTATGAAGCACTGTATGGCCATCCTTGTCATACTCCTCTAAACTGGTTTGATGCCGGCGACCGACTTTTGACAGGACTAGACATGGTACAACAGTGCGCTGATGTGATTCGTCTAATCAGACAAAGATTGTTGACAGCTCAGAGTCGACAGAAAAGTTATGCAGATCGTCGTAGATGTCCACTCCAGTTTGAGCCCGGGGATCAGGTGTTTGTTAAGGTATCTCCGATGAAAGGTGTTTCCAGGTTTGGGAAACATGGTAAGCTTAGTCCGCGGTACGTTGGCCCTTTTCCTATTGTGGAGCGTGTAGGCCAGGCAGCTTATCGTCTCCAGTTACCGGCGGCTATTCAGGCTATTCACGATGTGTTCCATGTGTCCCAGTTGAGGAAATATGTTTCTGACCCGTCTCATGTCCTCGACGATTCAGTATGGCCAGAAGTGACTGCTGATTTAAACACAAACATAGGGAAATAAGCCTGAGACCTAGGGACATGACTCTAATAAAAGGGAAAATACATCAAAATGACTCGAATAAAATACTCAAAATAGATAAAGGGACCCATATGACATGAAGCTCGAACTCAATCCAATCTCGGGTGTGTGGACGACCCGAGCCAGAGGGAGGTAGTGGTGATGCCTCCATCATTTTGCCCCCAGTCGCCTCCTCGTAGAGGAGGGAAACATCTGGGTCCACCGGGACATCTCTATTTTTAACCCCATTTTGATTGATTTTCTATTTTTGTTTCATTCTGGGGATCGTTGTCCGCAGCGTGGTCCTATTAAGGGATGTGTCTGAGGATCAGGAAAGGTAAGGGATGAGGTATGGGTTTACCCCAATCCGGAGCTTTTGGGAGTTGTAGAACTATGAGACCGAGGGGTACATTGCCCCGGCCAAATGTAACTGGGGGTACTGGGCTATGGAATACGAGAGCGTGTAAAGACGGAGGTCTGAGCTAAGCTGGGGACTGGGTTCTACTGGACTAGTGACTGGAATGTCACGTGGAGACTGGAATCAGCTGGAAACTAGCGAAGGTCATATAACGGATGACCAGAAAGTGTTGGGCTACTGGTCTGGAGATGTGGATTGATCGGTGATCGGGGCGTGAGTGTCCCGCGGCCTATTGGAAGGTAGGTGAAGACCACCCTTGCTGGTGGGGGAAGAAAAGTGTTCCCGTTATCAGCTCCAGCGCCCTTTCGGGTTTTCACCGGAGCTGACCCCCTCTAGCTTTTTTCGACACGCCCTTGCGGGTTTTCACATCGAGGGGTTTCCCAATTTTACCTGAGACATCCCTTCTGGGGTTTCATCTCAGTCGGGTTGTTGGCCTTTTTGCCCCCAGCAACCTCCTCACGGAGGGGGATGACTGGGTCCGTCAGGGCATCTCTATTTTTAGCCCCATTTTTATTATTATTATTTTTCGTACCTGGGAGCCCGACAGCTGGGCTGTGGTTAGTGCAGTGGCACCCCCTGCTCTTGTCGTTGTGAGGACAAAGGCAGGAGACTGGATTCCGAGAACGTCTGATGATGACTCTGGAAGGGGCTCGGCTGGCCCTAGGGCTTGACTAGAGAGAAAGACCGGAAGGGGTGACTGGGTCGGTCTACTGGGAGAGAAGACCAGTCTCGGTGGTTGGGACTGGGAGCGTACGCCTTAATCGGTATGGCGTACGAACTCGTGTTCTGGCGTATGGTATAGCTTTATGTGCTTGCCATTGAGGGGCGGGAAAGGTTTATGGCCCTGATGGTCCATGACCATGTAGGCCCCACCCTCACAGGTGCCGCAAATAATGTACGGGCCTCACCAATTTGGCTGAAGCTTGCCACTGGAACGCCCTGCCATGACTTCTCTTTCCTTAATCATGACAAGGTCACCTTGCTTGAAGACTCGTTGCTTGATGAGCTTGTCATAGGCTCACGCCATGCGGGCTTGGTACATCTGCAGGTGTTTGTAGGCTTCGAGTCATTTGCCTTCCAAATCAGTAAGCTCTTCCAGCCTTCTTTGGTATTCATTTTCATCAGGGCCTGCCAAGCTGGTGTGTACCGCTACGCAGTAGGATGCTAACTGGATTTCGACAGGGATGATGGCTTCCGCTCTATAGACAAGGGAGAAAGGCGAACATCCCCTGGGGGTTTTGTAGACCATCCGGTAGGCCCATAATGTCTCAGAGACCTTTTCACACGCCACTCACTCTCTCTCCTCACTCTCTCGACATCTCTTTCTCTCTTCTCTCTCTCCCTCACACGTTCTCTCTCCTCTCTCCCCCTTTTCATTTGGTTCACGGTCCAAACGGACCCCGGTCAACGCGTGGGAGGTACCGACGGGACGGGCTCAATGCGAGGATCGCGCCGGTACCCTTCATCCCTCGGATCGTGGAGTGTGGAGACGTGTGCGAGCGGAAGGACAGCGTGGCCCCCGTTGCCTGGTCTGCACCGATTCGCGGTCTTCGCCGCGCAAGAGGTAGGGGAACGGACTCCTCGTCCCGCTAGGAATCCGTTGACGCCTCATGCATCGCCATCCGTCGCCATCTTCATCATTTTTCGTGTAATTCTTATTTTGGGTGATTTTAGGCTAAATTCTCGATTTACATTCCTCTCTAGATTTCTGGTCCAGATAGTCGCTGATCGAAGCAAGGGAGGTACCGTTGGATCGGTCGTGTCGCGAGGGTCGCATTGACACCCACCTTTCCTCGATCCGTGGAGCGTGGAGCCGAGCCGGGCCGAGAGGTGCCACGTCGCCATCTCACCGGATTGGCATTGAATCACCGTTTTCGTCATAGTCCAGGTAGGGGGATAGATTCCTTACCTCGTTAGGACACCGCCGGTACCACTTGCGCCGTGGTCTGACGCCCTTTGCCTCATTTTTTGTGCATATTCCCGTTTAGTTTATTTTTAATCTTTTAATGCTTAAAATCTTCGCCATGGGCATCGTCTTTTAATTCTAGTGGCATGCGTAGGCTTGGAATGATGGTACGGTATGGTAGAATGGTTTGGTTTAGTGTTTCCCCACGTCCCCCATCAATTTCGATTGATCGGGAGGGGGTTTCGGTTCCGACCTCTAAAGTCTCGAAACCCAAGTGACATAACACGCCTGCCCTGGTGTGTTATACTCATTTGGCGCACCCTTAGTGGTGCATTATATCATGCGTGAACTGTGAGTTTTCTGTGGATTTTTGAGTTCGGGTGACTTTAACGCGCCTCGTCTTGTGCGTTATAGTCCCTGCATGTTGAGTTAAAGGCCTGTTTCCTTTAACGCCCCTGTCCTTGTGCATTACATTCGTATGATGCCCCTGGTTAGGTGCGTTATATACCACGTATAACTGTGGATTCTGATCGTTCGGGTGGGCATAACGGCCCATGGGAGGTGCATTATATTCCTATAACGCCCCACCCTTGGTGCATTATAGCCCTTATCAGTTATGTTGTGTGCTTATTGACTTTAACGCCCTTGCTCCCGTGCGTTATAGTCCTATAGCGCGCCTGCCCTGGTGCGTTATAGTCCCATTTAACTGTGGATTTGTATGAGTTCTGTCAAGCATAGCGGTCCTTCCTTGGTCCGTTATGGTATGTTACGGGGTGATCTTAGTCCGTTATATACCTGGAGATTTCAAAAGCATCATATGTAATTTCTAATGCAATTCATGTTCCATATATGCCATGTTTAAAGTATTTTGTACACTGTGGCATTATTTTACATCCCAAAAGAGTGGCTTTCTCTTTCCTTGTGATGGAACCACTAGTCGTAGCCCGACGATGTCTGTGTCGGCCCACCTGGGAGAGGTGGCGGGGTATTCCCGTTGTATGGTTTGTAAGCTAGTTTCCGTGGGCCCTCTCACATAGTCAGTAGCGTCCTACTGGGAGGGAAAACTAGCTAGAGGCCTGGCTCAAGGCGATGGGTCAGTAAAAGCTAAAATTTCATAAAAAATTGAAAACACCCAATTCACCCCCCTCTTGGGTGCCATTGACACGGGACTTCACTCACAGCCAGGGGTCTCCCCCACACTCATCCACCCCCTTTCCCCTCCCATTTACCTTATTCCCTACCTCCCCTCTTCAACCTGCAGTTCTCAGTTCGCTGGCAGTAGAGAAGGCACAAGTTGCAGAGCTTGCCCCAGAGTCTTTAGGCATCTTCAGGTGGCGTGGCATACATCGTCGGAAAGCTCATCAAGGCAGCTTCACAGCCGTGGTGGTCCTTCCAGCATCCGACGTTCCTACTGCCAAGAGGACCCATTCTCCACCGACTGCGTAGATCAGCCCCGGCCAGTGACCTGAGGTGACTTCCTGGAGCTCCCATGCCCACATCCCACGGCTTCTGCAGGCGCCGTTTGGCTGAAAGTTTCTAAGGCCAGTTGACATCCGTCATCAAAAAGTAGCATCCCGTTCGACATCTGGAGGAGCATTTTCTGAATTTTCTCCCTCAAGTGCTCAGTTCTATCCATTCTTGGACTGCTCCGACCTCCACCGACATCCCCGCAGATGCCATTTCGAGGAGGACTTGAAGACGGTTACAATGACCCCAGCCATGTTCGATTCTGAGTTCGGGGGCGTTCGTGGTGACCGCTCCTTCCTGCTGCTGAAGTACCCTCGCTGTCAGAACTAGGAACCTGGGGCTCTGTTGGCGACCCATCCGCGACCAGCATCGGCGCCTAGGGGATTCGAAAAAATTCAGGCGTCATCTAGAGGAAACCCCGAAGAGAATCCAACTGATCTCGTCACCGGCAAAATTTGGGAGTGGCTGCAGCTGCTACATCTCCGACAGCCTGTCCCCCATTCCAGAAGGCGGGCAGAACCGACGTCGCTTACCGGTTCGTTTCATTTAAGCCTTCCCCTTCCCTGCCTGGCCAGCTTAGCACCCCTCCCTGCGTGGAGGTAGTGTTTAATTGTAATCCACATCTCCCCACCTCTTGTCCAACCCTCCTGTGTGAGGAGTAGTGTATGTAATTGATTGGTGCAGGTTGAAGCTTCATCGGTGCAGCGTGCGGGTGGCGTCCCACGCTTCCCCGCTCGCCTCGTCTCGGGCCAAGATCAGCGTCTTCAAGCCGATCAGGTGAGCTTCTGGCCCCCCTCTCCTTGCTGGTATAATTTTGCTTAGCTTAGTATTACTTCTAGGTTGCTCCATCGGCGGTGAGTGAGTGCCCGGTCCAAAGCGCCGTTCATGTGAGTGACCACGCGGGTGAGCTGTGAGAGTGAACTTTCATCCCCACGCCCTCGGCATGCCAACCGCCCACAAATTGGGCATCCCTAGCCCATTGGGGTCCTCCCCGAGCCATCCATCACCTAGAACCCAAAGGTCCATCCTCAGACCCTCACCATCATCGCCAGTCCACCGAAGGACCCCGAGTGTACACGACGCGGGTGAATCTACTTGAGTGAGTCCGTCGGTTGGTTCGTGCTTGCTTGCTAGGTCCAAGGAGTGGTGTCACATCAAATTGGTATCAGAGTAAATTCACAACTTGTCTCTATCAAGTTGGTCCTAGGGCACATTTGCATTTAGAGTCTCCCGGTGCATCACTCTTGTCCCCTAGCATGGCCGCCTCACACTGACCTTTTCCATCGGCCCTTTCCATGAGTGCAAACCAAGGGAAACCCACCACTCACACACATGGCCTCCACGGCCATG
>JANBPO010002679.1:0-29034 GCA_024336825.1 Amorphophallus titanum
AAACCTACCCAGGATAGACCTTTCGTCTGTCCTGATAAAACTGCCACATTTCCCTCACGTCCCACCGGCAATGAGACCCTGCCCAGATTGGACCTTACCTCCCGTCACTTTTCCTCACCCATTTTTGCTTGTCTTTAGCTATGATGTAAACGGGGGAGGAGGGGAAGGCGATGATAGGAGCCCATTCCCCCCTCTCACCTTCTCTGTCCCTTCGCTTCTTTCACTGTAACTTTTCTCTCCATTGATGTAACGGACGACCGAGTGACAACGTCGGCGCCGGATTGAACTCTGTACATCTTTCTTTGACGGAATGAATGAATATATCAACAGCTAAGGGGTTTAATGCTGATTTCATCTTCGCATCACCTGTGTTTTCTTCCCTTGGCCGTTGAAACGGTGCCGTCCAACAGTGCCGGCGTCGGAAACAGGTGAGATGCGCATGTCATCCCCATTCACTGTGTCAAAACTAATGAACGAAATGAGTTTTGTTCAGCGTCGTATCTCCCTTCTTTATTCTATCTTTTGATCTAAATCTATATGTTCAATGGTGCCTTTGCGTGTGTAGCTTTCGAACCTGGGTTTCCTATGCCGAACATGCCCTGGAGTGTGGCCTACATTAACTGTTCTTCCCCTTCCCCGGGAGTCTTCCTTCTTAGCACGATCATTCATGTTTTACTTCGAGCACACGTCGTGTGTATCATGACAGGAGGCACATCCGTAAGTGCATCTCCGCGCGTCTATACCCTTGGGCCAGATTTTTTGGTGTCCCTCTGCCCCCCGCTCTGTAGCGCAAAGGGGATGGGGCATTGGGATACCCCCTGGTTAGTCGCTCTAGCTCGCCGTCCGATCTACTAGCCTCTAATAAACAGTTTTCCTGCTAAACCCCATGTCTGCATGCTTATATCTATTTTCACTCTGTCCGTATGCGAAATCCACGAGCCTGATCTGTAGTATTGCTCCAACACCCGGGGAGGGGGATATGTCTTCACTGTTCCATTGAAAGCACCATTTGGCCACAGGAACTTATCTATCTGTGATGAGCTTCCCAAAGGCCCTACAGTGTACAGCAACATGGGTTAATCCTAATATATCCAAATCCACAGTCCTCGACAGACTTCGTGGTGGCCGTGAGACAGGTGCCCCTCGTAGGATAGCCTCCGGGTTTCCCTCTTTATCGATCGTCATGATTTGGACGTGGTACCCACTCGGGTCGTGTGCCCCTCGCAGGCTAGCCATCGGGGTCTTCGCTCCCGTCATGGGTCGCTTTATCCGTCTACGCTCACCCACGGACTTGGTGCCCCTAGTAGGCTAGCCCTCGGGGTTCTTCCTATCCATTCAGGTTTTGCCAGCCGCCATTGTGCCACCTGACTGTTTAGGGGTTGCTCCATTACGTGAGTACTCCCCCGTTTCTCCCCGACACACCCTCCGGGATGGGGAGATGCTACCGAATTTTTGACTCAAATAAGTCTAAAGGCTGCCTAATAAGTTAGCATAATAGACCAACTCGACTCCGAACAATCACCGCGCTGGAGTATGAACCTCGCGTGAGCTTGTGACCTGACTTTCGAGCTATCCGGGACCAGCCCGATGGACAATTAATTCAATAAACACTTAAAAGCTTCTGAAACACTTGAATAAACCTGGAAATAAATCAATCGAAACTCGATTTTTGTGAAACGGAGTTGAATGGGTGCCATAGTTCACTGGCGTGCCTTGAACCATTTTTGCCTTTATTGATTAAGGGCTTGGCCCCTTGACCCATCATAAAGGTCACGGAAGAATGACAAACCCCTTACTTATCAGGCAAGGGGCCAAGCCAAACGGATGAATTAATCTATTTGTTCAAGTGAAAACTACAGGGGAAAAGAGGAAAGAAAAGGAGAGAAAAGAAAGGCAAGGACAAACACACAGGTACACACAAACCACAAGTGCTCAAACTCAACAAACTCAGGTAACAAAATGTCATATCTATATATATGTCAAAATGAGTACAAGTGTATGAAGGGTGGAGGAGTACAAACTCTCTCTCTCTAACTCTCACCTCCACCCTCCTCTCTCTCTCTCTCTCTCTCTGCTCCCCTATCGCCCCTACGACGAGCTCGGGGTGGGGGCATAGACCCCCGTGCAGCACTCGGAGCTGAGCTCCGTACCTCCTCCTCTGCACGTTGGTGGGAAGAGGAGCCCGTCACGTACATCATGCTGGCAAAGGCACTCAAGTGCCCCGCTGCTTGGGCTCTCTCACGTCCCCACTGTAGTCGCTCCTCTATCACCCGTAGCCGCTCCTCGACTACGGCGAGCTGCATCCGGACGGCGACAAGCTCCGCCCTCTCCCGGTCCCGCTCCGTCCTCTCCCGGTCCCGCTCCTCGCGCTCCCAGGCACGCTCTCTCCACTCGATCTTGAGATGGATGCGGAGGTCCTGAACGTCCCGAGGCAGCTCCTCGCGCTGGCCCGCTGCTGCGGTGAGACGGGCCACCTCCTCCTCCAGTTCTGCGACCCGCTGGTCACGGATGGCGAGCTCTGCTCTAGCCAAGGCCGCTCGAGTGCTCGCATCCCATAGCTCCACCTCCTGCATTCAATAAGTCAACTATCAGTTTCGAATTTTTATTTCAACATATACTTAATTGAAATTAATGCTATTGACTTACCCGTGCCGCGTGGTCGCGCTCGGTCTCCTGCTGACCCAATGCCCGCTCCAGCTCGGTGATCCGCCCGTCGCAGGCAGCAATCTCAGAGCGGGCCACCGATAACTGCCTCTTCGCCTCCGTCACCTCTGCTGCCTGCATCACATTACATTATCATTAATCTTTGTAAAATTGAGGAATATCATGAATGTCATTCAAAATAAAACTCACCAGAACGCTACGGTCGCGATGCTGCCTCACCACACAGGCAAGCGCACCCTGGAGCTCCTCCGTTTGGACAAGGGCATGAAAGAAAATCATAAGATCTCATAAGCAAATAATGACATAATTGAATCTTTGAGTTTTAAGGGTTTACCCGTGTGGCAAGATCCCGCTCTGCCTCCTTAGCCCAAGCAACTGCGCCTGCGAGCTGCTCCTCCAGTCCCCTGGTCCCGGTGCTCGGTCCCCTCGAGCTCGAGGCACCGCCGGTATCCCTCGCTACTACTCCCTGCTGGGCACGCTGCATCAAAAGAAAGATCGTCAGTGGCCAATCATCAATAAAATAGGAATTCACTTGAATTTTAATTTAACCACTCACCAGGGTCGCCAAATCAGCTCGTGTTTTCACCAGCTGGGCCTCCAAGCTGTGTAGATGAACCTGGGCGTCCATCGCCACTAGGTCCCATGCATCCTGCATTTATCACACGATTAGTTGCATAAAAAATAAACATGCATCATATAGGAAAAGAAATGCTTTTTTTTACTCACCCCTAGGACCCTCATCTGGGGCCTGCCGCCGTAAACCTCCCGGTAGCGGTTTACTGCCGCTGCTAGAGAGCATGTTTTAGGGTCCTTAGCTCGATCTATTTATTTCACTGCTGCGAGAGAGAGCGAGTCATCCCGTGACCCGACCCGGGCACGAGGTTGAGAGTTGACCACCCTAGCTCATTGTCGGTTTCTCAACCGTGCACATCCGAACGCTTCCCTCGCATGGGACGAACGTGAGCTTGCTAGAGTCTTAGGTGTGCATTTCACCTCGGCGTCGAGTCCGCGTCCGTCGTCCCGCATCAGACCGTGTGAAGAAAGGAGAATAGATGGGGATGGGGAGGTGGCCGTGGTGGGTCACCGGTGGAGGGTGAGGGGTCGCCATCGGTGTCGGGGTTGTCGGCGGTGGAATGGGGAGAGGTAGAGTGCAGGGGGCTGCTTGCGGTGACCAGAGGGTGGTGGAGGCGAGAATGGGAGAGGAGGGCGGCAGGGAGGTGGTTGACGTGGTGGTCGGTAGTAGTCATCGGCGACGGCATGACTGAGGATGAGAGATGGGGAGAAGAGAGTCGGAGGGCTTCGTGTGGGTTAGCAAGAGGAGTCAGAGGGGCTGGGGAGAATGGGAGGTTTCCATCGTGGGGAAAGAGAGAGAGGAAGAAAGAGAGATGGAGTTGGAGGGGGGTTGGGCGCAGTGAGGACGCAGGGTGGCATAGCGGTGTGGACGTGCATGTAAGAGAGGGTGCGTGGGGGAGAGATGAGAACAGGGAGAGTGGGAGGGAGGTCAGCTGGGTTAGTTAGAGAGGGAGGGGATGAAGAGAGGGGTCCGAGAGGTGCACCGGCAGGGTTGGGAGAGAAAAAGAGATGATGAGAGGGTGAGAGCTGTGCGGACAGGTTAGAGAGAGGGAGACAGAGTGCAGGCCGAAGGCGGGTTGTAGAGGAGGTGAGAGGGAGGGTGGAGGCAGTGCATGCGGAGGGGATCCTACTAGCGGCCGGGGGGAAACGACGGAGGTGAGGTTACAATGGGGATGTGGTGAGGGTCACAACGGGAGGTCCACCGGTGTTGAGGGAATGGTGGAGTCGGCGGGGAGAGGTCTGGCGAGGGCTGGTGGAGGGAAGGTTATCAGGGAGTGAGAGTGGCTAGCAGTGTGGAGAATTGGAGGTGGAGGGTGGTCTCAACGACGTCGGGGTTAGTGAGAGAGGGAAAGAGAGGGAGTGAAAGGAAGGCCGACCTGGGGTGTCAGTGTGAGCGTGTGGGAGGGAATGATCTGGGGATTGAGGGAGAGATCCGCCGGAGATGATGGTCGCGGCAAGTGGTGGCAGCGGGTGGCCGATGTGTGCGCACAGTTGGGTGATGGTCAGAGGGGAATGGCTACGTGAGTGTAAGGAGAGGGAGAGAGGGTGGCTGGTAGGTGGGGGTCTGCAGCTGGGTGTGCAGAGGGCTTCGAACGGGTGGGATGCAGGGCCCGATGTTGGCGGAGGTGACACGCCGGGGTGAGAGGGAGAGCGAGGGGAGAGGAACATCGGCCTGAGTGGGGGTCGATGGTGGAGGTGTCGGCAGCATGGCATGCAGGGGGAGTGAGATAGAGGTGGAGCGGTGGTGTTCCAGGGGGAGAAAGGTGGTCGGTGGCGAGGTGATGAGGCGGTGGGAGAGGGAGGTCGGATGACGGGCTCGGGGTGGTGAGGAGTGGTTGACGTAGTGGGTTGGGACGGTGGCGAGAAGGTGCTGGGCGTGATTAGCTGTGCAGAGGGGGGTGCCATGGGTTGAGAGAAATGGAGAACCAAGCAAAGGGGGAGGGGGAAAAGAGGTCAAGTTTGAATGGACCTGGGGGAGGTGGCCAAGTTGGAAATGGTTAAGAAAGGAAGCTTTCCAAGTTTGGACCAAGGGAAAGGGGGCTACGTATGAGAGGAGAGGGGAAGGGAACCTTCCTCCCCTTGATTCAAGGTGAAAGGTCACCATCAAGCCTAAGAAACTTTCACACCTAGCCACATCTAGCCATGCCCCCTTTCACATTAGTTAACCCCATTCACATTAGATCCCTTTCACACTTGTCCATTCTTGGCCCATTATAATAGTAATTGTCCACATGGACTCACACAAGGCTAAAAAATGTGGAATCAAGGTGAAAGTTTGATCGATGCGTCCATGTCCTCGGGCTCCGATGTGTACTGCGGCATGTGTCTACAGCAATTCTCCCTGGGTGGGAGGAACTTGACCCCATCGAGTAAGGGTCCCGATGCTTGAGCTCTCCGCATGTGATCAAGGCATTGTTCGTCGCGGGGCATCCTTGCCAATGCATTGAGAAGTGTTGGTAGGCTCCGTTCTTGGTGGTGGTCACTTGCTCATCCAGTATACAATCTATATGCTAGCGTTGTTGTAATGGGGCTGGAAGAGGTGGACTCTTGGGTGGTGTGTCACTCACAACAAGAGGAGAAAGCCCAAATGCTCACTAGGGATCACGGCGGGGTTTCGATATGCTACCAGATCTGAAACATTGAACATCGAACTGACACTATAGTCGTCTGGTAGTTCAATAACGTACACATTCGAACCCACTCATTTTCTCGACTTGAAAAGGGCTGGCACCGCGGGCCTGGAGTTTCTTCACGGTCCCCGAGGGAAACCGTTCAGGTATGACCCTGATCATGACGTACTCTCCCTTTCGGAACTCACAGGCACGTCAATGTGCATCCGCTAACTCCTTATACATGTATTGCTGGCCTTTTAGACTCGACACATAAAGCAAAACAGACTCTAGAATGAGGACAGACGGAGAGACACAACCTAACAACTTCCTACCTAACGACTTCCTATGATTGATGACGAACACATGGGACGCACTAAGGAAGACTCGATAAGACTATGGACACCGTCTACATACACCAAGTGTAAAGATAACCTAACCCACAACTTGATGCCATGAATCTCAACCCTCGTGAACCGTCTCCGGTTCGAGAAGACTCATCCTCCGGTATGGAAGTGCGGGAGGATCAGGAGGCGAGTGGCGGGAAGGAAATCTGGATGTTTGGTGTGAAGCACGAAAAAAAGGAAGTCTGGATATTGTCTCTCGTACGCATGGCAGAAATCAGACCATATTGCGTCAACATAGGGCATTGACAGCAGTATGATAGTCACAAGTGGCTTCACTACCGTAGGAGAGACAGGTAAAAGTGGGATGGCTGACTGCATGGGGTCGGCAGAGGGCACATCCACCGTGGACAAGGTGGGCAAGACAGATAGCTCTGGGATGACCGGTGGGATTGGGGTGGCCTGTGGGCTTGGGGTGACTAACAAACAGAGTTGCTGGCTGGCACCTCATCCTGGCCCACTAGGCACTCTTTGGGATCGCTCTCTAACCCCGCAACCTCAGCAAGGTACTCCTCGGCCAACTTCTGGTCAGCCTTATAACTCACTAGAATAAGCCCGAGTGGGGCATCCTCCAAATGGTTATCCTCTAAGGTAGAGGAATATGAAGGACACTGGTCGGAGAGATGGCTAATCCCACCACAGGGGCGGGCGTGAGCCCGAAGGCGGATCAGACCACTGGGGGCGGGTGGCTTGTGACCCTGAGGTGGTCAATTGAACGCCATCGAGGAAGACGAACTCACCGGGCAGGTGAGGTGGGCGTAAGGTGTAGGTTCTTCTATCCGGGTCGATGGTTGCTCTCCACTCTTCCAACCAAGTTTTCCCTAAAATGATGCATGGACTAGTAAGTGTGCTGATCTTGCACCATGCTCCATCGTGATACAGAATGGGACCGAACCTCCGTTGGAACTCTATGAGAGCTAAGCCTCCGTTGAGAACAATCTCCCCAGTCTTAGAGAGAGACTTAACTGTGAGACACAATTAGATGATAGCCTACTGATGAAGTCGATCTCCGTATGCGTCCCATTAGGTAGAAAGGTAGTGGACACGAAAGGGCATTGGAATGACTTGGTTGTCAGTGTAGTGATCGGGTCTATCGGAGGTTGAATGGTAGGGGCGAGACCTGGGGGTCGGGCCATAAGAACTTGGAATTGGGCCACCAGGGATGACCAATCTGACACATGGTCTTGGGGAACCGCCATGGGGTTGGCGGGTAGGTGGACATGTAGATGTGAGACCTGGATGGGACAACTAGGTGACTGGCTAGGGTACTAGACGGGGGTAACCCTCTCGCATAGTGAGATCTTCCAGACAGACTGGATCTACCCTTCTTAAAATACTATCCAATATGCCACTAGATCAGTCATGCATGTAGACTCACATGATGCCCTAGACTCAAACTTGATTCGACTGATTTTGGATACAAACTAAAATGCAAAATGAAGAACCTCGACTCAAACCAATATCCAATACCTGACAGAGATATTGATCCGAAGATCCAACTCACGCAAGGAGACTATCTTCAACATAGGTGTAACCTATCGTTCCGGCAGTGCCTTTTCATATACCAGATAAAGGATTAAGGTGCAACACCTTGGACAAGACTTTCCTAGACTTAGAGCATGCTATGATAACTGCCTAGACTCAACCATGCTCGGATACCAATTTGATACTGGATGAGACTCGAACATGCTAAGATGTACGGCGGACTCGATGTGCTGCCAGCACTAGCATGCTAAAGGCAAGCCGAGTGGCTGACCACCGTGGTGTTCTCCAGGTGGAGATATCTCTCAACAGAAACTCTAACTAGCCTGATGACCGTCCCTTGTAAGGGAAACATAGGATCGTAGTGGTTAAGGAACCACTGTCGCCTAGGGGGGTGCAGTCCGAGCTCGGTGCTCGGCTAGAGCTCAAGAACGACACTCATTCTCACAATCATGGTGACTTGTAATTTGGATATGGCCCTATTCTCAAAAACGCTGCATATATAATAGATTACTTGTTAAGCAAATGCGAGTGTAAGGAACGTGCATGTACCTCCACGACTAACGCGTGGGGAAGAAATCGCGGCCGAATCTGACAACCCCGATACACAACAAATACATATTATTACAATTTCAGAAATATGGCCCACTCCACACAGGGAGACAAAGGGCTATAATAGTAAATTTTGGGGCTGCTGGAACATGGGTTAACCGTCTGCACTCGAGGGAGCCGAGGGGAGACGAGTCGAGGTCGATCGGGTGAGCCGATTGGAAGCCGAGTGATTCTGTCCACGCTGGTCACCCTGTGCAGCAAACTTAAGAAAGTCGGTACGACTGGATCTGACATCCGATCAGGGTGCCTTTTATGAGAGCACATCGACGACTGGATGAAGAATGCCTCAACAAAATTGCGTGATCAGATCTGGGCGTCACAGCGCCTGTACTAGGGCTCTAGTTCTGCTCGCACAGAACTTCACAGGAAGACTAAAAATTATAGAATAAATAGCTCCGGTCTTTGAATGGATCGCTGCTTGTTGGAGATCATCGGAGACATCCGAGGGAAGGATCTGAGAAAGGGGTTTGGTCATATCTGCAAGGGGGAAGGCAGGGCAGCTTCTGCAGGTCGCCTCTGGATCTGGATTGGATATGCATGGATTTACTAGCGCAGTCTCACCAAAATCAATGCTACGATCAGCACGACCTCAGAACGGCACGAGCTTGGCGGCAGCGCGAGGAAGACAGGAAAATCAACAATCACTCAGAATCTCAGATTTAGATGAGCTGAGATTAGATCTGTAGAATTTTACTATCAGAGAATTGAAGATCTGGACAACAGGCTCGGACAGAGTTGCGCGACTTTACGGTGGGAAGTGTTGCCAGAGATTTCGAACTCCGATCGATGCGAAACTGGCGCTGGATTGCTCGTAGCTTGCAGAGGCTTCCCTGGTAAAATCACCAGGCTCAGTTCTGAAGAGCAGACGACTGTGGGAGGTTCGTGATTTGGAGACGAGATCTAGGCGAGCAGATCTGGATCTGCACACGAGCGCGAATCGAACGATAACTTCGGCGTCGCACCGATAGGAAGGGGAGTCGCACCCCGGCTAGATCCTGTCGCGGGATCTAGGGATGACCAAAAATGGGCTCGAAATAGGCTCAAAGATGACTGTAAAATAATGGCTAATTTAGGGCATCACGGAGATAAATAAGAGAAATAACACAACTTATGGGCTAAAATGGGTGTCAACAAGGGTCACCAGACTCGGGATAGCCTTCTAGACCTGTTAAACCCAACAGTCATTTAGTCACAAGACTCGGGTCAAGACCGTCGCATGTGACGTCACAGCACCGTCAATCTAGCCTAATCTCTAGGTCTAAAACCACGACAGCATGATTCCCAATGTAGCTCACAAGCTCCAGAGTTAATCCCCTCTCCAAGGGAAAAGTGAAAAACCTCCAGCCCTAGGCTAGGTGACTAGACTCACAGTCCAAGGTCATCCACATGGCCCACACAGAAAACACTTCCCGAAAAGCCAATGACATGCGGGAATAGCCCTCTGCACTCACGCCGATTCGATCTACCGAAAGCACGATAGCCTGGAACACATGGGGTCACCCAGACCCCTAAGACCCACGGACACACTAATCGAGATAACTCGACACCTCCAGACACCCTAAAAACATGAACACAGAACCCATGGGTGTCCGGGACATCCACGAGGGCGAAGGTCGACCACTGGGTCATAATCCAGTCGACCGGAAGTCAAAATGATGTGAACGGAACACGGCTAACATGAACCCAGGTGGCGGTCTTCCCCCAGACCATCACCTCAAGTGGCAGCCCACCCTAGACTGCAACCCTTAGATAGCAGTCCACACTGGACCGCAACCTGTCAGGAACACCTGGACAAGGGGCGGTCATCTCCCAGACCGCAACCACAAGTGGCGGTCCTGGCCTGACCGCCGCCATCAGGTGGCAGTTAGTTGCAAGCCTGCTACCATACGGGGACCACTGGGCAAAATGCGGTCATACCCAGACCGCAACCTGAAGAATGCGGTCAGGGCCCGATCGCATTCCCAGGGGCCCATAGAACACCGGGTTGATGCGCCCTCCGAGGGTGCGTTGACCCTGCCCGGTGGTGGTCCTGGCCTGATTGCTACCATCAGGTAGCGGTCAATCGTGAGGCCGTTACTTGGAACTGACTCACGGGGACAAGTGGCAGTCTCCAGAGGACCGCCCCAACAAGTGGCGGTTCCTAGTACGACCGCCTCTTACTTCCGAGCCTGAAAATGATGAACTCCGCGAAAAATCCCATTCCACGTCCTATTCACACCCATGTGAAGGAGAAAACAAGGGGAAACTTTTTCCCAATCTCTCTAGCACCGAGAGGACCCATTCGAACCCCAAAAACGTGATCAAAATGTGAAATCCGGCTCACACCCCAAAATCACGCATTTTAACTCTGACGGAAAAATAAACCCTCACGGCTCGTCTCAGGCTACCAAATTGCGGGAAAATGAACTATACGAGCTAGGGAACCATCTCCCTACCTCCACTGAAGAGATCCTGTGCCGAGGATGCCGATCCTCCACGAAAACACCGTTGAAACCTTCGCCGGCTCGCGATCTCACGAACCGCCACATGCCACGCCACCATCCCTCGATCCTCGACCCGTCCTCGTCGTCCTCACCCTCACACCATCGCCGTCTCGCCGTCCTCCACCACTGTCGGACGCCTGGGAGAGAGGGGGAGAGAAAGAGAGGGAACGGAGGGGGAGGGAGTGAGAGACGTGAGGGAGAGAAAGAGAGAGGGTGAGTGTAGACACGCAAAATTCGGCATTACCGTGAGGCACAAATCGTCTAAGCGACAAGGCAAACACTCACGCGAGTAGCGGACTCCACACGGGACTCGTAGTGATGGTTCGGCGAGCTGTGGCTCACGAGGAGGCCGGACTCGATCCGAGCAGCGAGGAGGGTGGTAGGAAACCACCCGAGGGACAATGTAGTAGGCACCGGACTCAACCGGGCAGATCGATACCGAGGGGATCGGTTCAAATGGTCACTCTCTCACCGGCAGTAAGTACTCTCGAAAAAGTGGAAGTTTGGATCAGGCACTCTTCTCACGGGCGCTGTAGTTGGAACTAATACTAAGCAAGTAAATTGGAGTGGCAGCTGCACGTACCTAGCCCATCCGAAGGATCGGCTCCGGTCAGAGACGAGGGCGAACCGGGGAGCGTGGGCACCCGGTGGACACGCTGTGTCGAAGCAGCTCGACGATGATCCCTGCTATTACAATTACTACACTCCACATAGGGAGGGGATCACGGGGATGGACAAACCATTACATGCACTACCCTCGCGTAGGAGGGGGGGAACAAGGGGAGGGGAAACCAAACTGTCAGTCTACGCTTGCTTGTTCCGTAACGTATGCCTAGCTCCGACGTCCAATCATGGTGCTGTCAATGCCTGGACGAAGCCTGGGGGATGCCGAAGGACACCTAAAAGTTCGACGTCGAGCCGATGTTGCTGGAAGGTGGAGGAGGTCACCGTCGATGGCCTGTGCAGTTCTGCCTCGTAGGACTGGATGGCACGGTCGTGATGCGTCGACAGGTACGCTCGCTGTAGAACTCCAAAAGTGACGGAACCAACTCGTGGACATAGCAGACAGAGATCACTACGAACACTCAAAAGTTGGTGGCCGTCAGATCACTGTGCCAGTCCTGGTCACTGAAATGGTCGGCGTTAGGTTCCTGGGTAAATAGCAGGACAGGTTGACGATGGCCATGGTGGAATCTTCTGTGCTGATGTCATAATGAGACAAAACCACTTGAGTTGGCTTCGTATCATTGAAAGTCACAACTTTTTAGAAGACTGCTCAGCCTGAAAGTGAGTGGAGGATGGAGTATCGGGGCCGACTATGTGGTAGTCTGTCCTGGGCGAACAGAGAGTTCCAGATCTGGCGTGATCGAGGAAAAATGGGCACCCCAGGTGAAGGCGTTGTCAAAAGAAGGCGGGACCACCTCTGGTTCGTCGGTGCCTCGAAGAGAAAGAACTCTCATGAAGGGAGTTCTGGCCGATTCGCACAGGGGAAGTCGATGTCGATGTTGCCAAGTGGCACTCAGAAATAGGTGTTGTTCGAGCGCAGTTGCACGGAAATGCCTGTCACAGTTGATGCCGCTGACGAAAGGAGACGGGACCACTTCTGGAGTGTCGCAGACTCGAAGGAGGATGACTTTGCAGAAGACACCTCGAGCCGAATCTCGCCGTGGACGCCACTAGAAGGTCTACTAAACGAACCTCTGATGCTGACTGGTAGCAGATTGTAGCCGATCGGAGCTTCTCACTCCACGGGGAAAGGAGCGACGACAGGGCGACTCCGGGGATTGCTGTGGGCGCACTGAGTAGAGTGGAGGAGAATGTGGGTTGCAGAGGGAGAGGGAGCTTGCACGTGGGGTGCTGGTGAGGGCGGCTAGGGTTTGGTATGGGGTGGGGTGCACTTGATTGGGGAAGGGAAGGGGTGAGGGCGCACTAAGGTTCTTGTGGGGGAAGGGAGATTTTTTTGATTTCTTTGTCATATGTGTTAATGCTGCATTTATGTGATTTTGATGATCTCATGATGATATATGTCTTAACTCTTGATATACATACTGGAAAGTATAGTACATGACGGTGGCAGGAAAGTCAGACTATGAAATACTATTCATAATCAGAAAATTGAGCTAAGGTCGAAGCAGTTGTCACGGTTAAAGGAAGACAGGTCGATGCATAGAGCATTTCAGGTCGATATGGTTAAGGCTTTCATAAAGCTAAGGTCGATGCTACCTTACTGTCAAGGTCGAAGCACCTCTTGCAAGCACCAGCCAAGGTCGGTGCACCTTTCGCTAGCACAAGCCAAGGTCGGTGCACCTTTCTCTAGCACAAGCCAAGGTCGGTGCACCTTTCACTAGCACAGAGCATAGGTCGATGCTACCTCAGTTACTTCAGAAGAAAGGTCAACGCACATGAACATTTGAGGCTACAAAGGTCGACGCACATGAGCATTTGAGGCTACGAAGGTCGACGCACATGAAGAAAGGTTGGTGCACCTTCTATCGTTCTGACCACTAAGGTCGATGCACCTCAGAGCAAAGGTCGATGCACGCTGCTGAAGGTCTGTGCACATGTGCAAGTGAAGGTCAGTGCATGCTTGCTTTCAACACAGCAAGGTCGGTGCAATCTCGAAGTGTATGCCTCGACGCAGAATGAAGCTAGCTAAGAAAATGCCAGTGCTTTCAAAGGATACAAGGTCGATCCACATCAGCTACTTCTGAAGGAAGGTCGATGCAACTTAACGATACATGGCAACAAGGTCGGTGCACCTTTACCCATTTAGTAAACAAGTCGATGCAACTACTGTTGTTAGTGACTACTTAGGTCGATGCAGCTAAACATAACATGGCAACAAGGTCGGTGCACCTTTATCCATTTAGCAATCAAGGTCGATGCAGCTGTATTCATCTCTGAGTGCAAGGTCGATGCAGCTGTGTTAAGGCAAGCTTTAACAGCTGAGTTTGACCAACGGGTGAACACATGGCAGGTAGCTTCAACACTTAAGTGACAGCGGTGACTACTTAGTAGGCAAGCACATGAGCTCGAACTAAATCTGAGACACGTGATCCCAAGTCGTCGAATGATGGGCACGTGTTCCAAAAATGGTAGATCAAGTGGCCCGTGATCCCAAGAATGACAGAAAGCTGGCACGTGGACCCAGGGAGCATATGGTTGGCACATGATCCGAGATATGATGTCAAAGGAATATTTTTCTCATCACTGCCACGTGGCCCAATGGGATAAAAAGTAATTAAATTACTTTATCCAAAAAGCATCTCCGAAAGCCCAATTTTTGGGTATAAATAGGAGGTATCTTCCTCCGAAGCAGAGTGGGCAGAAGAGGCATGCCACCAGAGAAGAGCTATGAAGAAGAAGCGGCCAGAGAGTGAGCAGTAGGAAAAAAAAGAGAAAAAGAGAGTTAGGAGAGTCAGAGAAGCTAGTGGAGCTGCCAGAGAGTGTGAGCTAGAAAAAGAAGAAGAGAAAGAGTGAGGGAGCATTCATGATAAGAAGAAAGAGTGGGCAACTATTCGAAATCGAAGATCTGAGGTCGTCTATTCTTGGATCAGATCCAGAACAGTCTTGCTCCTGCGTGAGCTATATTTGCTATGAGTTTTCTTCAGTATTTATTTTTTACTTGTTGGTTCTCATAGTCCATTTTACTATTCAGATAATCTATTTGGAGTTAGGGGTTCCTCATGTTGTTTGAATTCCCGAAGAAGGTGCCTGTGAGGAGGATTTTGATTATGATGAATTTGAGGCGTATTTTGTTTTGACAGATGAGCCTTGTGATTCGTCTGACCATAGGTAGACGAAATTGATTAGCCTCAATGCCAACAAGTTCTCACCTTTTAAGAGATTTGTTCACCACATGCTGACTACCATCATTACACCTCAAGATGGGGGCAGGGGGAGGATTACAGAAACACAAAGATTCATCTTGTTTTGTCTGTTTAAGAATATCAAGATTTGCCTCCCAAGGATAATGATTCAGATTATTGGAACTTGGAAGGAATCCAAAAGACATCTCCCTTATGCTGCACACCTTACTACAATATTTAAGAAACTTAAGGTCCCAGTAGAGAATGAAACATTCAAGGAAGTGTCAAAGGTGCACATATACAACATGGACTTTATTCTAAAGTTCATGAAGTTGAAAATTCAAGCTGCACCTACTGAGCTTGTGGCAGAAAAGGATGTTGAAGAACCACCTGTGCATGTTATGAAAGTAACAGAACAAGAGATTGAAGAACAAATAGAAAAAGAAAGTGAACAGCCTTCTATGACTGTGCCTGAAGTTCAAGAAGAGACATTAAATCAGGAAATTGAACCCCAGCACGATGAACAAATTCAGGGGGAGCAACACGAAGAGCAAGCAGAGGAACAGAATGTAGATAGATTAACCGCTGAGTTTGTGGAAGAACTAGAAATTCATGGACAAGAAGGAACAGTGCTTGAAGAGCAAGAAACTGTAGAAGTTCAAGAAGAGCATGTTCCTGAGGTAGAAGAAGTCCATGGTTCTGAAGAACAAGGGAAAGAAATAACTCAAGAAGAACATGATTCTATGGAAGTGGACACAAGGGAAATGGATGAACTACAGTTAGATGATGATCAGTTCTTAATGCAATTAAATCAACATATTGATGAGCTGATCGAGCAACAAATTGGATAGCAACAGTAGCAGCAAGGATTTTTTGATCAACCTGAACAGAGCAATGATCAGCAAAGGCAAGAAGAAATTCAGGAAGATCAAAGGATAAAAGAGGGTCAGGAAGAACAACCCCAGGAAGTTCAAGAAACTAAGGGTGTAGCTCCATGAGTGTTTCTAGGTCCTGCTCCCCTCTGTGGGCCTCATCAGGGGCCAATGACTGCTTTGGGGATACAACCTCCTTTATCTCCTGAAGAACAGTATATTCCTCCAAAATTTCTGGAGTCTAGTTCAGCTGAACCCAACCTAGGAGCTCAGATGACAAACATGTTCACCACTTTGGTGAATCTTATTATGAACCAAGGTCGAGTTATGAATGCTCAGTTCTTGCACTTACACTCAGCTATTCAGAGACTCAATGCAAGAATGCTCCATGTGGAACAGACTGTGAACAGTCAATGGGAAAAATTTGTCTATGACAAATACAAATCTAATGAGAGATTGCATGACTTTTTAAATTCATTATTCACAGTCTGTCAGAGAGCAGGAGAAATTTTGGGCAAAATGTAAAGCACTCAGGCTACTACTTATATCAAACTCACTCAGACTCTTCTACACTCCTTTGATATCAAGATAGAACTGGAGCATCTAAAACTTTAGGTCACTTTGCTTCGACAGGAATAGCAGACTCTGGTTCAGTGACTCAATGCCATTTCTGGTGACGTGCATGGCAGTATGATACAGGTTGGCAATACTTATGAGAAACTGGACCATACTGGGTGACCCAATATAATAAGGTCACTCTGCCTGAGCCGAAAAGGCCAGAGGACATAAAAAGAAGAGACAGCCCAAGGTTCTGCCCTTACCACTAGATGATAGGGCACCCAATTGAAGACTGCTATGTGTTCAATAATATCATTGAAGGCATGGTGAAGAAAGAAGAAATAGAGTTGGGGGAGTACAAGGTTGACCCTCTACAACCTCATGAAGTGCCTCTGAGAAGAGCTGTGGCCAATATGGTCTCTTTATATCAGGCATTGCCCAAAGAAATAGTAGAAGCCAACACTCAGTGCACCTATGAAGCCTACTTTCTAGCACCAATAAAACAGCATCAGGGATGGCAGCAAGTCCTTGCAAAAACTAAGAAGAAAGTCACACCTCGCCCGAAGGTGGGGGCACATGTTCGTGGCACCATACCACGACCAATTCCTCTAGTGATAGCACTCGCGTGGAGCAGCCCACCTGCAGTCGTCAGAATACCTACACATAATCGAAGAAGACAGACTCCGCCCCCAGTTGTTAAAGAAATTAGTCCCGAAGTCTGGTGGCTGCAGGACTACATAAATGGGCTAGATGAATATGAACAGCCCAGATTGAAGCCCTTGCTGATACGGGACCATGTCCCATGGCAAGAATTAGAGTAGCGCTCGTTGGAATGACAAGGGGAAGCTGACAAAGCATCAAAAAAGGATGACAGGTTGTTCTGGGGACAAGTGCCAGTCGGAGGCAAGAAGAAAAAATAAAAGAAGAAAAGAAGGGCTGGCAAGGCCAAGATGGAGACAGTGCTCTCCTCCAATACCCTCTTCGCTCTCTTCAATCTGCCCAGTGAGGAAGATGGAGAAATATGCTTCACACCCATTATCGGGGCGAGCCAGGCCAAAGCTGCAACTGCTACACATGCCACACGGTCAGGCCAAAGAAGGGGGCGCCAGCTGCCTGCCAATCACAATATTATCTTTAGGGGAGAGCAGCCCTATAAAATTCCTCCTCCATAGGTCAAGGGAGTCCAAATTCCTCCTCCTTCAAGATTGTACAATCAGAGTGGGGGCAACTCTGCCGCCCCTTCCTTCTTAGAATTCCTAAAAATGACAAAAGGCAAGCAGCTATGCCAAGATACCATCCCTGCAGTCAGGGGTACTCACCCGCAACCTCAGTAGCCCTCTGGTGCTCCAGATAAAGACGAAGCCCACTAGACGGTGGGCAATGAGGGACAGCAAGAGGATGACACCAAGCAGAAAGGTGTAGACTCGAAGTCCGACGAAGTGGGCCAGTCAGAGGCCACAGTTCAAGGCTTTTCTAAGCCCAGGTGGGCAGAAGAAATGAAGCTATCTAATGTCCGAGCTGGGAGTAGGATAACGAAGCTACTTAAGAAGCTCCCAATGAGGTTCACTATCTGGGAAATCCTCTCCCTAAGTGAAGAGACCCAGCAGGCGATCATTACTACTTTGCAGATGCCTGCTTAGTATGAGACATGTCTGGCTGAAGCACTACCGGAGGCCAATGTGACCTTTACTCAGGAGGATATGTGTAAGACCCCAATTTTTGTGAAATAATAATAATAATAAAAACGTAAATAATGATATGGTAAATAGTAAAAGTGAAAATTTTTGACTATTATATTTAATTTCCTAAAAATGTCAATTAATTAGGAAACGTCGTGATAATCACTTTGGTCTTCTGTGCCTAGTCCTAATTTGATCGTTTACATGGTTTACATTGCTCCCCCATGTGTCCATTGACCAAGGGTAGTAGGGGTCATTTGTCTAGGGTTTCCAAGTCATATAAATGCTTATATTTTTCTATTTTGTAGGAATTAATGAGAAAATTTTGTGAGAAATAGCCAAGAGCATTGTGTCTCTCCCTCTCCCTCTCCCTCTTGCAGTAGGATTGCTGAGTTTCTAGGATGGATTCCCTGCAATAACTTGGTGGATTCTAAGTTCTATCTTCCCCCCTGAGTGTGCTGATCATCCATCTCTGCCGCCGCCGCCGTTCGTGCCGCCAACGAGCCGCCACAAGCCATCCTCCCCTTTGCTATCCTGAGCCACAAAATCTCAACCAGCAGCCTAAATATCAGGTCGGTTCTCTGAGTCCTCAGATCCGATCGATCTGATATTTTAAGAGATTGATCCCCTTCGTGTTAGCTTTCCAACCATATATCATTTATCACATTTGGCCATCGTTTTCTATTTTTCCTGCATTTTATCCTACACCCTGCGCAATCTGCCTATCAGCAGACCTACGTGATAGTCCCTAGCTTATCCATTTTTCCAACCCCCTTAATACCTCCCAAAAAATTTACAAAAATCCCACATGTTCCTCACATCCTTACCTTCCACCCATAGTTTTTCCAGATCCAGAAAAAATCATTCCACCCTCGGTCAAAGGTCTGTTTCAGGCAGATCCATCTCTACCCTGTGTGTCTGTCAGTCCAGGTCAAAAACAAATACAGACATACTGTCATTTTTATCTTCAATCCGTCCACTGGATGGATCTGAAAAAAATATATGTTGTAATCCTCTGAGTGCTCTTTCCAACGGTGCTGGCAACGCCTCGATCGGTCTCCGGATCTGGGCGCAAGAATTTCTACCGTCGAGGCCTGTAGATCTGTCCTTTGTGCAGGTCCAAAAATTCAATCCGAGATAAATTCAAGAAAAATCACCAAAGGTCAACTTAAGGAGCCGCCACTTCAGAGAGTCGATCAGGGACGTCTCGCCGTCGTCCCAGCCCAACGGCGCCTTCAGAAGATCCCCGAAAGATAGCGTTCCTTTGGAATCCGTACCTTACTGCCAAGCGAGTCAGCAACCGAGTTGGCGTAGTACTGAGTTGCAATAGTGCCGAGTCAGACCAGCAGGCCGAGTTCGTGCCGAGTTCGCCTCCAGATTGTTTCCCGTCAACCCAGGGTCGGTCCTCCCAGGCCCACTTGTAGTCCTTTACCTCCATACGTGGAGTGGGCAATAGAATTACTACTGTAATTAAAGTTTTTAACTGTTGTTAACCGAGAGTTACCGTAACTGACCGGGAACATCTTCCCCATGCCCGGAGCGTGGAGGTAAACTCGCCCCCACTCTTTAACACATTTTACTTACCTCGTATATATTTGAATGCCGCTGCGAGTGTAGGATTCTAGCCATATATAGTTGCTATCATCGCTGCGAGAGTGAGTGAGTGTACCGTCCCGTGACTCAACCTGAGTTAACACGGAAATGACCGACTACTCGACTCATTGCTGGTTCCTCAACCACGCACGGTCCCGCGCATCCCTCGCTTAGCGACGCCCGTGAGCTAGAGTCCTAGGTCACGTGTCCGTCCCGTATCACTCCTTCTCTATTTACATATCTACGCGGGTTCCTCAATCCACGCCAGGTTTTCAATCATGATCTGCTCTACCAGCCTCCTAACCCCTTAGCTATAATCCCTTTCTTTCCTTCTCCAATTATATATGACGCAGGATCAATTGCCACCGGTGGCAATGGATCCCCGGTGCCACCAAATCTGAACTACACTTAATCGGACGGTGGCCTCTCAAATCCCAAATCACATGCACCGAGCACTGTTCTGCACTCTTTTCGCCACAAAATGATGTTCATTCCCAGTGTACTGTTCATGCGAGGCTACTGTTCACTCCCACTCGTTTCACGCTAAGTCACATTTCCGTGGAGCCGAACTCCACGCTGCCACCGACGGGGACACACCGGCTGGGCCGCTGGCATCCTCATGATCACCGTCGTCCTCGGCCTCCCATACACCTTCTCATCCTTCGTGATGGCACCGTCAGAGGACAGGTGGAGAAAGGGAAGGGGAAACTGCACGGGGTGAAGTCGAAGTCGTCAGCACCGAGGGAGAAGTTGCAGAGGAAGAGAGGCGGGCAGCGGTGGCCGGCACGGAGGTAGCAGAGCACAGGAGGTGGCGGGTGGAGGATTGTGAGCTTGACGTTGTAGCTGCAGAAGCCAGCCTCGCTGTCGACCATCTTCGGCCTCCAGCCCAAGACCCTCTACATCTGGGGGATGTTCCCCTCCCAGATGGGCCTCAACTCTATCAAGACCCTCACCCACCTCTTCCCCTTCAGCATCTTCACCGACGTGGTCGACATCGGTGCCATGGCGATCGTCATGGTGGAGTCCTCTCTCTCCCCTCCTCTCTAAACTTTGATCTTTCTCCAGCCTACGCAGCAGGGCAGCCACCACCCACCCCCTCTTCTTCCTCTTCCTCTTCCTCCTCTGTTAGAGAGAAAACATATTCTACTTGGATTGCCATCTCTTCCACCCCCGTATTGTCGTCTTCTTCGCATCCCAATCAGCAGCAGCGTGGTGGAGTTCGGCTCCACGGGATTGATCTACCAGAATTCCGAGATCATGAACAAGGTGCCGGAAGAACCGGAAGAACCACTCGGGGAGCTGAACTTCTGAGATTTCAGCTTCTACACCAGTCCAACCGGAAGAACCACTCGGCGGCGGTGAAGCTGATGCTGGCCATCCAGGAGGTCAACCTCGACGTGGTGTACGCCAGCGTCTCCGTCATCAATGACCTCATGATCCAGCAGGCCACCATCAGCATGTCCAGCAGGGCTTAGACCACCGAGCAGCTCGGCTCTGCCCTGTACGACTGCATCGCCGTGGCGCAGATGGTGGCGCCGGCATTGTCATCCACCCCGTCACAATCGTCCTCCGCCTAATTCAACCAGGATCCTGCCGGGACACGACTTCCACGGGTGGCGCCACGGAGAAAGACTTACCGAGGGGGGGTCGGAAGAGGAGGATCCAGCCCCTTGGAGCACATCTTCTTCGTGGCGTCAATGGCATAGATCACGGGGGCGACCGGCTGGCTGCTGCGTCGTGCGAGTTAGGCATCAGGTGTTGGTCCCCGTCGGCAGTGGCGTGGTGGAGTTCAGCTCCACGGGAACCTGGCTTCGCATGAAACGAGTGGGAGTGAACACTAACCTCGCACGAACACTGGGAATGAACCATGTTTTATCGCAAAAACAGCGCAGAACAGTGCTTGGTGCGCATGGTTTGGAAGTTGAGAAGCCACCATCCGATTAAGTATAATCTGCGGTTCAGATTTGGTGGCACTGGGGATCTGTTGCCATCTGTGGTAACGGATCCCTCTCTCTCTCTCTCTATATATATATATATAACTCTCTCTCTATATATACATTTTCAGAGATTCATTTTCTTTTCTAGCATCTATCAAAGCATGCTTTACATCATCAAATTCAGCACATGAATTTTTCAACCTATCATTTTCAGTTTGTAAATAGGCAATTTTATCTGACATGGTTGTATCATTCATGAGTGAATTGACTTCTTTCTTCAAATGCCTATTTTCCTTTCTGATGTCATCTACTTTATCTACCAAATCACCATAAGCATCCTCCCAATCATAAATAGTATAATGCTTCAAGGGAGAGGATACCTCATAAGAGTCTTCTTCCTTTTCACCATCTTTAGCCATCAGGCAGATTCACTTTTCTTCATCTTCACTCTCCGAGGTACAGCTCAAAGTGCCCTCATCCTCATCACTCCAGGTACTCACCATGGCTTTCCCTTTAGCATTCTTCTTCTTTGCCTTCTCCTTAGTGATGTGACACAATCCCTTGGACATAGATTCACAAGCAATCGAACTGAACAGTGGATCCACTCAAGAGGGTTTACTCGCGTCGTACACACCCGGGTCCATAGGTGGACCGGCGATAATGGTGAGGATCCAAGGTTGGACCTTGGGGTTCCAGGGGTATAGCTACCTCGGGGAGGACCCCAATGGGCCAGGAATGCCCAACTCACGGGCAGCCAAGAAGTAGTGTCTCGCTCACAACTCACCCGCAATGGCACTCAACTTGATGAGAATTTGGGACCGGGCACTCACCTCACCACTGATGGAGCAACCAGAAATAATACTAAGCTAAGCACAGTTAAACCAGCAAGGAGAGGGGGCTAGAAGCTCACCTAATCAGCGTGAAGATGCCGATCCTGGCCGCAGATGAAGGTGAGCAGGGGGCGTGGGTATGCACCCGCACACCGCATCGATGTCACTTCGAACGGTGACCTGCTGTTACATGCACTACTCCTCACGCAGGAGGGTGATATTGGTGTAGGGAAATTAGGTTACACCTAAAACTACCTCCACGCAGGGAGGGGCACTAAGCCGGCCAGGCAGGGAAGGTTAAAGCCTCAGTGAGATCGAATGGGTGGACGTCATTGGTTCTGTCCACTCTCTGGAATAGGGGATGGATAGTCAGAGTTGGCGCTACTGCAGCCACTCCCAAATTTTGCCGATGATGAGACCAGTTGGAGAATCTTCATAATTGGATCAGGGTGACGTCTAAATTTTGCTGAATTCCTTGGTCACCGGTGCTGGTCAGGGATAGGCCGCACACAGGGTCCCTGAGTGCTGGTTCTGACAGCAAAGGTACCTCAGCAATAGGAAGAAGAGGCCGCCACGAGTGCTCCTGACCTCTGAATCGAGCGTAGCTAGAGTCTCTAGGGGAGAAAATTTGGAACTCCTGATGACGAAGTCCAAATCTCGTTCCGCTTTCTGGGAATGACAGAGGACTGGTAGAGGAAGCTCTCAGCCAAGTTTGACGCCCAGACTTGCATGGGAGTGTCCGTGGTTGAACTTTATTTGGGGCTCTGGTTCTTTGCCTGAGTGATCCTGCGCAGTCAGGGGAGAATGGATTCTCTGGGCAATAGAGATGTTAGATGCTGGCAAGATCACCTCGACTGTGCAGATACCTCGACGAGCTTTCCAGATATGTATGGCACGCCACCTGGAGATGCGCGATGACTCTGAGGCAGGCTCTGCAATTAGGCACCAGATCTGCTGCCTGCGAACTGAACAAGGTATGGTGGTGGAAGGGGATGATAGTGGGGAGATGAGGGTCCTTCTTAGGCATGGGTCTAGGTGGGGAGGGGTGGAGATGGCATCATTGTCCCAGTTGAGATATCCAACCCATCACTACGGGTTGGCCAGTTCGACGAGGCCAGGAATAATCAGGCGATGTGAGAAAACTTGGACCAACTTGAGGAAGACAGGGAGCATGCCCAGTTGAGACTCATAGCCTATCAATAACGACTGGTACAATACTACAACGCTCACATTAAAGAGTGCCACTTCCTCCCTAGAGACCTCGTGCTACGTCGAGCTAGCGTGGCAGACCCCAGAGCAGCTGCCAGGAAACTGGCCCCAAACTGGGAAGGCCCATATCGGGTTACAGAGGCGCTTGGTAAAGGGGCAGACAGATTAACTACTCTAGATGGGCGAGAAGTTCCACGAACTTGGAACTCTGTAAATCTTAGAGCATTCTATCTGTAAATAGAACTTGTTACTTTTTCTTATCGCTCTAAGTCTCCGATGCCAATGGATCCCCGTAAGTCACCCTCCCGAGCCCAACGATAGTAGCTTCCAAGCTCCCAAGAGGTGAGCACTCATGCTTCCCTCAGAAACGATAGTGACTTTCGAGCTCCCAAGAGGTGAGCACTCATACTCCTCTCAAAAATAATGGTAGCTTCCGAGCTCCCAATAGACGAGCATTTATGCTCCCCTTAGAAACGATGGTGGCCTTTGACCTCCCAAGAGGCGAGCGCCCATGCTCACCTCCATAAACCACTTAAGGTGGCTCTTAAGCCCCTTGAAACGAGCAATAATCCCCTCCTCTTCAGGAAGAAGGATGTACGCTCACCTTTGAATGTTCAAGGGTGGCTCTTAAGTCCCTCGAAACGAGCAAGAATCCTTTCCTCTTCAGGAAGAAGGATGTATGCTCATCTCCAAATGTTCAAAGGTGGCTTCCAAGCCACTAAGGGAGAGCAAGAGTCCTCTCCTCCCCAGGAAGCAGGTGTGGACGCACTAAAATTCACTTGATTTTTTGTTCATTTGTTAGTGTGTTCATTTGTCTATTTAGTGTAAGGGCGTGTCAGTCACCTAGGTGATGATTTATTCGGGCCTCGTGGAAGCCCATGGTGCGCTCGATCTAACTTCGTCAGGTGATTGTGTAGTTCTGATCGGGACCAAATCCCGACGTGCCATGAAGGTTACGGTATCATTTACATCTCCCATACGAGAGAACACCCTTGATTAATTACCGAAACTAGGGGCCCTACGGTCAAGAGAATTAATACTAATTACATGAGAAAGAGGCAGGAATAAATCACACTAGGATCCGCATCGGGATACGAGCCGTCGGCCATACCGGTCACTCATGGACCTTTTTCATATTCGGACAAAGGTCTATAGCAGAAACACAGTGAAAGCCGAGATAGACCGGTTCAAATGTCTACCACGAGTACGGTAATTTTAATGATGACTCGAAAAGAGTCTGGCTCGAAAAATGGGTCCGGTTTAATCAGAATGTCGGCCCGAGGCAATGTCGGGTCATGGCCATTTCGGGATGACTCCCAAGACTCAAACCTGACCCACAAGGGTGGCATTGTTGTTCCTTCAGCATCGGGCCACGAGGAGAGACAGGGCTACAATGTAGATTTTATTGTTATTATTGGAGCCCTCAATTATATTTCTTTGTTGTCCATTTCCCCCCCTTTGTTTAGACGGCCTTACTATTTTCCCTTTTGATTTATCACATGTGTTTTCCCATTCCCTTTTTTGAAGGTGGGTGCATGAGGGGGAGGGAGAGGAGTCAATGCTCTGCCCTCCCCCACCCTATTTTCTGCTTTATTTTTCCCTTTGTTAAATGTATATGTTTCTTTCCTTCTCCTATGTAAGGGACGATGCTCCGCTCTCAGTCTTCTGAATTTAGTCTGATCCAGTGATGTATTCGCTTACATGATTTTGGAATAAAGTCTCTCATCTCCATTCTAATAGAGAAAATAAATGGTCTCCACCCTGTGAGTAAGTCTCAATCATTTACTGTTTCTTTTACCAGAGGAAGGTGGAAGATGGTTTGTAGAAGGAATCCACGTGTTCACTGCGTTAGTGTACTTCTGACGATCTCTTGTCTCCTTCCCTATCTCTGCTTTGGTAGAAAATGGTAGCAGATCTCGTCATTCAGCCTCGTGGAATGTCGAGATCCAAAGCTTCCAAGAAAAGAATCGCTTATCTGTGTGTTTGCCGACCACTCTCGCGGTTCCCAATCATTCTCCAAACTTTATGGTCACTCTGGGAGTCCGAGACAGGCTATCTCGTGACGTCCCAGTGAAATCTGTAGAATATGTATGCATCGTTAAGGCTCGTTAACAGACCCAATCTCCGATGGCTTCAGAGGCTTGAAGATCTCAATCCCCTGGGCAATCCCTTGAGCAGCTCCTTCTTGATAGTTAAACCTTGCAGAGAGCCCCTAAATCAGCCTCTCGATCTCTCAAATTCCCTCTTAATGAAGCCCCTAGACCTCTGTGATTCCAGAACAGAGTCCTGTTTAAAAGCCCCTGCTCTATAGCCTCTCGACATCGGTTCCTCTCAGCGCACCCTTCCGCCCTCGGCGCAGAGGTCGCCGCGTCGAGACAGGGGTCCTCCCAGAGGAAGGCCGCCACACCGAGCCTCTTCTCGCCAAAACACCCAGCACGTCAAAAGCCACTCTCCCCGTTGCGCCAAGGTTGCTTGAACCCAAAGCCCGCGTCGGTCTCCTCATGCCGACTCGCGTCATGCTGAGAACCTTGCGCTGGGAGCTCCTTACACCATGTTTTTTTTATAAAGCCATTACCTACCATTACTATATTCTCTGAAGGGAGAACTCGGGGGCCTTCATGCAAACCCCAGGAGGTAGATTAATAGGGAATACCCCTACATTAAGCTGGTCGGGGTTGGATCCATTTTTTTAACCCTATGGACTTTCTGAGTTCTGCCACTACATGATCTCCGATGGTCCTCGAGGGAACATTAACTAATGCCACAATTGTGGACATCGGTCATTACGCTTTGATCTCTCCAGATTCTAGGCCAGGTGCCCACCACCTTCTGGCTTTCACCCCGGCACTCCGTTGGTGAGTGACCTATCTCCCAAGGACATGGTCTAAAATAAAGGGAGATGCTGCCGAAATTTCCTTTGATGTCATGAACCCCATTGAATTAGGAGAACCCTACTTGTGCATGGTCTCTACTAATTCCACTCCCTAGGGAGATAAGGGTGTCAAGCACCCAGATGTGTTCCTACTGTCGATTCTGTCCTGTTTAGCAGCATATGGACATTGATATGTCCTAACCTTCCTCGGATTCCATCCCGCCTCTGTGTGGATGGTTTCCTATTTTCACTTGGCACGGTGCAAGGCCAAGGGGATATGCTGTCGGAATCAATTTATGTAAATGAGTTCGATTAAGTCATCTTGATAACCCTGTCTTTGCTTCTAATATACCATAAACAAATCCTTCATTTGCATGTTACTTCTCTCCTGTATAATAAATAAGCACAGTAATAATGTTTGGACCTGCCTCCCGAGATCTCTTACCTTGGTGTTTAATCAAGGGTTGTCCTTCTTGGGAAGGGCGTAATTAATGTCATAACTTTTATGGTATGACGGACTTCTAGTCCAGACCCGAACCTAACAATCGACTGACAGAGTCAGATAAGCGCATAATAAAATTGTCACCCCAGTGACTGGCACGCCTAACTGATAAATACAAATAAACCCATAACGGAATAACATCATCTTCTTCTTAAAGATACAAAAATAACAAAGCAAAAATTCCGCATCCAACACCTAATCTCGAAGGAAGTGATGCCTTATTTCAATGTGTTTAGTTCGGAAATGTTGAATAGGGTTCTTTGTTAAATTAATGGCACTAGTATTATCACACATGATGGGTGTGCATCCAAGATTTACACCGTAATCCTGGAGTTGGTGCTTTATCCATAGCACCTAGGTCCCACAACTCCCTATAGCAACGTATTCGGCTTCTACAGTGGAGAGTGCAACTGAGTGTTGCTTCTTGGAAGTCGAAGAGACCAAACACCCACCCAAAAATTGACAGTAGTCACTAGTGCTTTTTCTATCAAGTTTACATCCAGCATAATTAGCATCAATGTAAGAGATTAACTCAAAGTGGCATGATGCAGGATACCACAGTACTAAGTGATGTGTGCTAGCAATGTATCTTAAAATCTTTTTCACGGCAATCAAATGTGATTATTTGGGATTAGCTTGGAATCTTGCACACAAGCACACACTAAACTGAATATCAGGTAGAGAAGCAGTGAGATATAAGAGAGACCCGATCATACCTCGGTATATCTTAGAATCAACAGGTTTACCATTCTCATCTGCATCTAGAGATGCATTTGTTCCCATGGGCATGGAAATGTGCTTGGCATCCTTCATCCTGAATGTCTTTAGAATCTCCAATGTATACTTGGCATCATTTATGAAGAACCCTTCTCAAGTCTGTGTGACCTGCAGTCTAAGAAAGAATTGGAGTTCACCCACGAGGCTCATTTCAAATTCCTTTGTCATTAGTTCAGCAAATTGCTTACACATATTTAAATCAATCAAACCAAACACTATACCATCCACATTTATCTACACTATGATGATATAGCCATTCAAAACTTTTGTAAATAGAGTTTGGTCAACTTTACCTCTGTTGTAGCCTCTGTTGGTCAGATGTGTGCTTAATATGTCATACCAGGCTCGAGGGGCCAGCTTTAGTCCATACAATGTTTTATTTAATTTATATACATGGTTAGACAAATCATCATGTTCAAAGCCAGGTGGTTGTTCTACAAACACCTCCTCTTTTATCAAGCCATTCAGAAAAGTGCTTTTGACATCTATTTGTTGAAGTTTTATGCCTAATGAGCATGCAAATGCTAACAATATTCTAATGGCTTCTATTCTTGCTATAGGAGCATATGACTCTTTAAAGTCAATCCCAATCTCCTGATTATATCCTTTAGCCACCAGTCTAGCTTTATTTCTGGTTATGACCCCATCCTCATTCAATTTGTTTCTAAATACCCATCTAGTCCCAATGACATGCTGGTTTGCGGGTCTGGGAACCAGATTACACACATTGTTCCTTTCAAATTAGCTAAGCTCCTCATGCATGGCATTAATCCAATTTTCATATTGCAATGCTTCTTCAATATTTTTACGTTCAAATTGGAAACTAGTGCAATGATGTCTTCATTATTCACATCTTTATGAAAAGATCTGGTCCTACGGGGGTCATGCAGGCTTCCAATTATGTTTTGGACAGGGTGGTCTTTTAAAGTCCAGATGTTAATGGAAGACTCACTAGGCAAAGTTGATTGGATTAAACTTTCAGTCGACCGACCTATCTTAGATTGTATAGAATGCTGTTGGCTGCCTTCTCGTTGTTCTTCCTTGGACTCCAGAAATGTTCCATGATCATCCTCCATTATCCTGTCATTAACAGTTCTGTCAGTATCATCAAATATTTCAGCAAACACCACATGTGGAGTTTCTTCCACAACTTGATTTTTCACATTGAAAACCCTATATGCCCTAGATGTTTCAGAATACACTAAGAATATTCCAATATCACTCTTAGCCTCAAATTTATCAAGATCAGTTTTGTCATTATTATGGATATAGCATTTTGAACCAAAGGCTCAAAAGTAGACCAAGTCTGGTTTCTTACCTTTGAACATTTCATACAAGGTTTTCTTACTCTTTGGCCTTACCATGACCCTATTAATTATGTAACATGCCATGTTTGTTGCTTCGGTCCAAAACTTCCTTGGCAGCTTGTTCTCAATCCACATTGTCCAAACAATCTCCACAATTGTCTAGTTTTTTCTTTCTACAACACCATTCTATTCTAGGGTCTTGGGAGAGAAAAATCTATGAGTCAGTCCTTCCTAATTGTAAATTTTAAAAAATGAGGAGTTC
>JANBPO010002680.1:0-53114 GCA_024336825.1 Amorphophallus titanum
GATCGACTCTCAGCTCCCTGTAAAATTGCTTAGCAGCTAAAAGTAGGGGGCTAATGAGGAGGGTAAATTTGGCCCGACCCATGACCGGCCTATTAACGACAAGCCCAATCCAGATCTAGATCTGCAGTGCGCCCATGAGGCACCCAATGGTCGCAACCCATTAGGGAGCGGCCTACTACGACTCAACAATGACAAATGATGAAGGGCCATGGCCCAGGCATGGTGACCACCGAAGAATCCTTCGACGACTGACTGTTACTCTTCCCCCCCATGACGTCAGTCGTGACTCCATAAACGGGTGAGCACGTCCCACGAGCGCCGTGAGACTCGCCCAATGACCAACCGACGTCGGATACATCACCCTCCAATGGAAAACTCCCACCATCATCGTGAAAGGTGTTACTCCACTATTTACGCCTTTGCCTATTAAGGGATAGGCCCCTCGCTCCAGGACAACCCCATATAAAAGTCACATCTGCAGAGAAGAAGGGACATGGTGGAATCTTCTACCAAAAACCCTACATAGAGAATTGAGCCATAGTGGTTGAGAGGTCATACATGACCGTTCCCCCAGAGAGAAGAGTTATTCCTCCATGGATCTTACCACCCAGCGTGCACTCGTTGAGTGCCCACTCGGAGCGGCGAGCACTCGACTGGAGGATCTACACGTCTCTCAGATCTACTATAGTAACCTCCAACTCTCTCATTTTCTCCCCTTGCTCTTCTCTGTTCTTACTTGGGACCGTTGCTGACTTAATCATCGAAGGGTTGTCCCCTGGGGTAACACCCGGGACTCCTTCTGATGCTTCGCTCTTCATGGTGTTTGTAGGCTTCCACGGGTGCTAGATGATCTTTCCCAAACCAATAAATAGAGAAGGTGATACGTGGCATAGGAACCATATTTCTGCCTCTACACTTCTTGGCGTTGTCTGTGAGAAACAGAGTGAAAAGCCATGGCACCTCGTGGAAGTCTTCGTAATGCCAGCCACCGGGGGCGCAATTCCCATAAGGGAGCTAACTCTCGATGTGGATCACAGGAAGCCTCCTCCGCCCATCCATGCCCTGAAGTCACGCCTGGCGACCTTGAAGAGTTCCGCCAACAGATTGTAGCCCTGACGGGGCTATGTCAGGACCTCCTGGATCGACAAGCAAACCCCCTACATGTGCCCTCTGAGCGGCGGCAGGACGAGGGGGCCCGGATCGCGGCAAACTCTCACCAAGTGTGGGAGGCCTCCCATGCCTCTGTCGCCAGAACACGATGGTCGAATAGTATGCCCGCACTAAGAGTACGTAGCCTGCTGCACTCCAACCCAGCCATGGATCGGCGACTCCAGCGCTTCGATGAAATTGAAGATAAAGTCCGCTACCTCGATGATGTCCTCCTCGCCACCAAGCACCAGGGTCTTATCGATGAAGACAAGGACTTCCATGCCCCCTTCTCCAGGGAGATCATGTGTTGGATCCCCTAGTTAATTTTGGGTAGTTATGTTTCAATGATGACAAATCTTATGTGTGTATTTTTGTGTGGTGAATTGAGAAATGCTTGATAACCAAGGTGCTAATATAGTGCCTATCCGGTTATGCAGGAAAAATAGCTTTGGTGGTCTCTTGGAACTCAAATTCTTGAGT
This sequence comes from Amorphophallus titanum, assembly GCA_024336825.1. NCBI lineage: Eukaryota > Viridiplantae > Streptophyta > Magnoliopsida > Alismatales > Araceae > Amorphophallus > Amorphophallus titanum. Next base: position 1,630 of record JANBPO010002680.1, read on the forward strand.
GATTGAGTCATTTCCAGCTTGGACTCAAATCAAATGGTAAATCATGCTCATATACCTTAAGAGGAAATGGTAAGACCCCACAACTCTAAAAATTCACCCCCCCTCTAGATCTTAGTGTTCATCTAGCATTCCGTTTGTGGTGTCTTAGCATACCACCGGGTCTTTCAGTACCCAAAGTTCCTGGCAAATTGATACAGGTAGTACGGCTCCAAGGAAGTCATCGCCGAACGATGCAACGTCAACACTACCGACCGAGTGCTCAGTATCCACTCAGTCTGTGGCCCTGCATCGGCTGCTCCCTGACTGGGGTCGGCGCTGGTCGCCCCTCCACCTGAAATCCCCAGAAAAAGACTGTAGTCTCTCGCGGCACTGTCAAACGGTAGCCCCTCCTCGCCCTGGGCAGGCAGGTAGCAAAGGGATCTCCTAGCCACCTCCAGTTGTGCCTATGCATCCTCATTGGGCTGTCTAGTGAAACCAAATAGAAGTGGTGCCGTTGGGTTCGCCATGGTCCCTCGCGTCACCAGCCCCGGGAACAACAGCCCGACCCACACACTGAGATAGTGGGTCGGCAGGAGTATACTCCTCTCCCTCGATGCTGAGTGTACCTCCAGAACTCCGAGTGCCTGGTAGATGTTGGCCAGTGTAGTGGGAGCTAAGGCCAACTGTCTCCCCTCGACCAACAAGCAAGCTGGCCACAACAACTCAGCTCTTAGCAGCCCGTCCTCCCCATGGGGAACTACAAAAGTCATTAGCCAATACGCCAGGTACACTGCAAGATGTGTCACATCTGGCAGACCATGGGGATTCCACCCCTCCTGTGGTGCATATACATATCTGGAGTACGTCCGGAAGCGTAGCTCCACCTCGGTGTACTCCTCCCATGGAGTCTGATCCCTGGCGAACTCCTGGTAGAAACAAAATGGCCCGTTGTAGAAGTGGCGGACCCATACATTCAGTGGCACTCTGGGAGTCTGTGCAGCTCTCTCTCTCCCCGCCAGGGCTAAATCTCTTCAGGTCTTCATGAGGTACCGATAACTGTAAGGCACTCAGTATCTTCCCAGTCCATCGGTATGGCTGTGGTGGAGGTCATCTAGCACTGCCTCCTCGTATCCCTTGCCGCTGATCGCCAATCCGGAGATCCTGAACAGAGACCATAAGTCCAGTGTGGTCTCTCCCTCTACTGTTGCCACGGTGTTCCATCGGTGGTTGAAATGCTCTACCAAGCCCTGCAGCAGTCCGGTGTAGCACGGGTACGCGTACAGAGCAACAGTCATGGCGTACCTAATCCCAACTCTATCCAACAACACTCGGTAATGGTGAATGATCCCCATCAGCCACTCAGTAGCACCCTGGTGGTAGTAGTGTGATGGGATCACTGCCCAGCCACCATACCAGCTAATGATGGCCTGTCGCATAACTCCATCTAGGATGCTGTGGTCGTCGTAGCCCTCTCCAGCATACTGCGAGCCAGCGGGCTCCAGCACCAACCCATGGGTCCCCTCTGTCTCTGTCCGGTGGTGACCATGCAAATCCCAGCTAGCGGGGCCTATCGGCCCAACTCTGACTCCAGACTGCTCCGCCATGCCGAAGAACCCCAGGCACTCAATACTAAGAAACTGTCGCTACCTCCAGTAGTCTTCCGAGAAGCTCAGATAACTATAAAAGGCTACACCATGCAGGCTATCCCTGCCAATCAAAATAGCCTGCTCAAGCCGGCGATGGGCCCTTAGAATCTGTGAGTCACCCTCCTCCATGACAGGAGGGACATAGCTTCGGATGAACTCAAACAGGTGACGATCCAGAGTAAACTCCCCTACTTGAGTGCAACACCCAGCTTCTCATGGCAACCCCGTCACTACCATGGCAACCATCACCCACTGTCAACACTGAGTGCAATCAACATCTCCAAGGTCTCCCTCTTCTCACAACACTTTTGGTGATGGAACAATCACTTGTCTCGGCACTGAACTCTTCCACGTCACCCAATTCTCTTTCTTTTCTTTAAAGATTACTAGTGCAAAAGTTACTTCTCTCTCATATTTGCTGATACCGTGTTTTAATGACGGCATCCTACTTAAAAGAATTCCGAAGATCCCATCGTCATCCTCTCAAGATCAAGTGAGTGTTAAGCGCGGAGTCTTGTACAAAACCAATTGTTTTTTAGTTAAGGAGCATGTTCCAACGATTAGAATATTTACCAATCATTAATCATTTAGAAACAAGTGAATGTCACATCTATTAGTATTTGGGTCAAAAGCCCATTAAGGGCAACCCATTAGGTAGCCACCCAGGTCTTATCCTGACTTTGAACGCCCATGGCTGGTCCACACCAGGATTCACTGAATCCATCCTGAGGTGAGATTATGGTGGATTAAGAAATGAATTTGTTTCCTCCCTTTGATGTTCAAGTTCGACATGGACTCCGTCTTGAGTGGACTTTCCTCACTCCTAGTCAGATTCAGAATATGACATCTAAATAGGGAAGGGAACTTGTCCATATTCATGCATAACATGGACTCTACTTATTGGTACAACTACTATCTCGCACACCTCTATAAATAAGAGGGCATAGAGAGGGAAAGTAGCATAGTTCCCTGCATCTCGAAGAGAGAGCACAGAGGCTACCCTCCTGTGAGCTCCCCTTGGATGTCACCGCGAGCATCCCTACTCAAGACATCGCCGTCGCTCATCAGCGTCACTACTGGTGCTGCCGCTCTCCCTCTTGCCGCCACCACCACCCGTCACTCCCATCACTGTAGCGGCCCCTACCTCGCCATTGCTCGCTACCGAGGGTGCTCACTGCCCTACTCACACAGTCGCTCGCCGACGTCGCTACTGTTGTTGCTCCCGCCGCTGCTGTCATTGCTCGCCACTGTGACTGCTTCCCTACTCGTTGTCACAGGTGCCCCTATTTGTTGACGCCCTTGCTGTTGCAGTGGTCGCTGCTTTGTTTCCATCGGCCATCGTGGCCAAACTTACAGAAGGAAGGAGCATGCCGCTGCTCCTCCTTCCATGCATGTGTGTGTCTCTTTGTGTGCGTGAGGGAGAGGAAGGTAGGCTCACAACTGGCATTGCCTCTTGCGCACTTGTGAGAGAAAACGAGCTGTTTTCTCCCCCTCACTTCCTTCTCTGACTTCCTCTTTTCTATTTATTGCTGCAAGGAGGAACATGGGGAGGAGGTCGCTATGTTTTAGAGAGAGAATGTCACTGCACATCATCTCCGTGGGTGAGTCGTCTTCTCACGGTCATCTTGACTTGATCTTTTAGGAAAAGACATCACTCCTATCTATGGATCTTGGAGTGTGAATTTTAAAGAGTAGACTCTTGTAGATTACTCTTCATCTCCATAATGCTACGTGAGCCTTGTGCTTCCACTGTGCGTAGATAAGTCTTAGACTCGGCCCATATTAGATAACATGGATTACTCAAATTTTATCAACATAGTCAAATTGTGAATAATTTGATTAGTCAGATAAGAATGATAAAGATAAGAAGTTCTCTCTCTCTCTCTCTCTCTCTCTCTCTCTCTCTGCCAGAGAAAACCCCCGCCACCAACTCTTTGGAAGGACCCCCTACGGGGTATGTTAAAAAAGAGGATTGTAAAAGGCATCCTCCAAAGAGTAAAAGAAGGGGGTCATAGACTCAAAGAAAAAGGAAAAGAGGCTAGTTGAAGAGCAGAAGAGGTGAGGAGGGAGCTTGAAGAGATGCCCCCCTTACCGATGGGATCGACGGTAGAAAGAGGGGAGGGGAAGAGGGAGAGGGGGAGCAGGGACAGGAGAAGGGTGCGGTGCTTGATGCCCCGATCCATTCACTTCTGCCTCCCTCGTAAGGTAGTGTCGGTGGTCCAAAAGAAGGAAGAGGACGTGCCACCACACGTCGAACCCTCTTTCGAGCTGCCTACCGACTGTCGAATGTTCTTTCGAACAAGAGAAGCAGGAACCTCCCCCCTACTGCAGTATGCATCTTCGTCCTCCGAAACACCTTCCATGCTTCACCAAGACTAACAGCACAACACTTCACGAAGAGGAGAAATTGCAGGGATGGCCTAAAGCGATGAAGAGAGGAGGAAACGCCCTTCGGCACCTTTTATAGGCCGAAGGGGAGCTGTTGCCTTAAATGACTTTCCCCTCGAAGAAGCGTGAAAGGCAAACACCCTTCCCCCAAGGCGGTTACCATATTTTCCACCAACACCCCCTCAATGAAAAGACGCGAAGTGGCAAGTCATTCAAAACCTAGGAAGACGGACAGGAGCCAGCGCCACGCCAGTTGCCTGACCAATCGACACGCGAGATATTCACAGAAAAAATCGACGCCTTTCTAACAACTACATATATGGTAGTCAAATTGCGCCAAGGGCGGTAAGGAATAGTCAATTCAGCATCTACTACTACCGCCATCACATACACAAGGAAAAATTTTTACACGGCTACATTAAAGAAAGGAGAGAAAGTGCAACAAATATACATCAGGCCTCAGGCCCTCCACGGAGCTCGACAGATGAAAGACCATTGGCACCGGGCGACCCGTCCCCAGTGCCCTCGGTGATGGCCAGTCCGGACACTGACCCCACCTGCGAGGGAACTATCTCGACCTTGTACCCTCCCGAGGTTGTCAGAGTTGGCGGTCGCTTAAATGAAACTGAGGCACCCCGACTTCCAATTTTGCTCGACGTCAGGAAGGAAGAATCCGTAATATCCGCGTCTGAGTCATAGCATTGCCCAGAAGGAAATTCAAGTCTACGTCTGCCTGCTCGTGGGCTAGAGAGGTCACTTGGTGGAAGCCTTGGGAAAACCTCTTCCGCAGGCCCCGACGATAGCCTGGCTCATAGTAAGAGAAGGCGGGCCTCTGGAGAGCCGCCTGATAAGCCTCCGAGCACTTATATCGCTCGAGTGCCTCCGCCCCGGCTTGCTCCACCTTCCCCGCAAGCTCAGCTGCCCTCCACTCTACCTTGGACCATCTCTTCTCAGCTTTGGCTCGCACGCCCTCAGCCTCTGCCCGCTGGTGATCGGCCTCCCAGATCCGGCCCTCAAGCTCTTCACGCTCGGCCCTCCACTGCTCATCGCGCTCGGCCTGCACCTTGCGCTCCGCGTCCAGAAGCTTATCCTTCAACCCAACCATATAGGGGCCTCAGCCAGCTGCTCGATCGATTCCCAAGCCTCTTTCTGGCTTGACTCTTCCTGCGCCCTGAGTGAGGCAACCTCTAGCTGAAGGTCCTCAAGGTCGAAAGTCAAGCGTGCGATCTTTCGATCAGGACAGCTCTTTTTCAAGAACCGCTGGGTATTACGTACCCACGTCGAATGGTCCTCTCTCCGGCACGCAACGGGGATATCCAAGTACGATTGGACGTTTAATCCTTCAGGAATCTGTGGCGGATGTCCTCCGTCTGCTGCCCACTCTCAGTCCCGCCTAAATTGGGAAGGCTGATGATCAACGAGAGAAGACCAGTTAACGGCCGTCGATCCCTTTCCTGCCGACCTCGTGACTGTGGGGGAACTCCTATATAAAACAAAGACAAAGAGAAGAACCAGGAGGAGGAGGACCAAAAAGAAAAGAAAACAGGTTGGGCTGCTCCTTCTGCGGTCGACCCCCCCGGTTGCCTGCTGCTCCGTTGTGCTCCCACTGAGTGAAGAGGGAATAGAAGAAGAGGAGAGGAAAGGTGAGTGAGAGAGGGAGTGAAGCTCGGGAGGGGAGGAGCCAAGCTCTGCTTCCCCTCCCCATTGTATCTTCGTCCATCTCGTTTCCTGCTTTTCTTTGTTTTGTTGTTCCTCCGTGGTGTATTTGCTTTTGTGGTCCCTTTTGAGAAAGGAACATGAGAAGTAGTCCGCATGGCACCCTCGCCGATGTGTGCATTCCATGTATACTTAGTGCTCGTCGCCGTTTCACACCTTTCTTTGTGAGTATATCAAGCTCTCCCCTCGCGCGGATGCTCTGCTCCGTGAGCTCAGCGGCTCCCCTTTCCCTCACGTTAGCTCACAGCACATCCTTCTGTCAGGCCGATACCCAGAATTAGCGGGCCTCTATGTCCCGTGGATGGTGCCACCATCTTAAGCTCTAGAGGGATTCATGCTTTTAGGCGTTCCCCGCCCCCCTTCCTCTTACTTCTTCTCTTTGAAAAATTTGTCATGAGATGTTGATGATGAGGCCCTGCCAATATATGACTAAGGCTCAGTAGTCCCTCGCATCAGTAGCCCCCCCAGTTGAGAACAAATCTCTTCCCATTTGACTCTACCATCCACCTGCCTAACTGGTGAGCTGCTGCCCCTCTCTTACTGGTTCATCCGGTGACATCCTTAAGCCCTTAATTGTTGGTTCAGTCACCTTCATACTCGGTGGCACCTGGGGCAACCACGATCCGGTGGCGTGTTTAACCTCCCTGGTCCGGTGGCTCCCAAGCCTTCTCCATCCGGTGGCCTTCTTTTCCACTTGATCCGGTGGCTCTTTTGAGCCCGTGATCTGGTGGCTCTTAAGCCCATTTGATCCGATAGCCCGTGCCACCGTGTGATCCGGCGGTTGCCACCACTTGATTCGGTGGCTCCATCGTCACCCCACTCTCGATCCAGTGGCATTTGCCCTTCACGCTTTGGCTTCTCGTCTGCCCGACTTCGCAACATGTTTCGACGTGATGGTTTCAGGTGTTGCCGCTTCCGTGCGCACCTCTACTTTTGGGGCACGTCACTCCTTGTGGACGTGTACTCGCTTTCCCCCCCCAGCGTCCGGGTCTAGAAGAGATGCTGTCGAATTTTCACCAGGCTAATATTGTAACATCTTGGATTCTTGCCGGATCTCTATTGGGTCTTGGCGAGCCTTTATTAAGTTGTTCGGATCCTTTTTGGAGGAGTTTCGGATTGCTTCTGTAGTTCCTGAGTTGAGTTTTACTTTCCGTGTGGGTTTTTATCCCGTTTAAGCTACGGAACCCTACGGTGAGTTTATTCCTCAATTCATCGACTCGTGGACGATACAGCAGTGATGTAATTTTTGGAGCCGGAGTTCATTCGATCTCACTTTTCTGGCGTTGCCAAGGTTATTCATGAGATCGAGACCCGTTGGCAGGCTGCCCTTGCAGGAGGGGCAGCAGAAGAGCACCTGTTCGTACTTCCCAGTAGCTTCCAGTTCGTCTCCCAGTTGCCAGACCACGTTCGACGACCGCACCCGGCCGTCACCTCTGCTCATCCAGGACTCCAACAACTATGGCGGCCGTCACCTACGGTCCCATCGCCATGGCCACCCATGCACGGTTGGGCTACCTGGCAGTGCCGATCGCTTTTGGCAGCTTCGCCCCAGTCGTCGAATCACCCTACTTCCTTGGTGTGGTCCCCATGGCGGCTCCACCTCCAGCTCCTATTTCCTCTGGTGCCACCAAGGTGCCATGCCAGCTACCAGTCCCGACAGCTAGGCCTAGCGTTAAGCTCGACTCTCCTGCCACTGGTGCCCGTAGGGGTTCCGGACCAGTCCCAGCCTGGGCAAGCATTAGTCCCAGGGCCCAGTCTCGACCAGCTTCCGACGCAAGCCTTGTGTCCCAGGTTTCGGTCTCCAGTCTTGCAGTTCACTTGGGCCTCCAGCCCCGAGCCCCAGCCAAGCTGACTCCCAGTGTGGGTCTCCACCCTACGGTGTTCGGCTCTTCAGCACTCTACTCAGGCCGTCAATCCTGAGCTCCCACCAAGCCAGCTCCCTACACAGGCCTCCTAGACTGGGGACAGGGCTCCCCAACACCCCGTTCGGGCCCCCCCGACCTGAACCACAGAAGTGCGACCACCTCGCCCGGGTCCCCAACCCCTGGCACTAGGCGTCCTAGCATCCAGACTGGACGTACAACTCTGGGGGTTTCCCGTGGACGACATCTGTTACGAGTGGTCCGCGTCAGGCTTTGGATCTCTCGGCTCTACCTCGAGGGCATTCCTCCCGCAATCCAACCAAGCCGATCCCCAGCACGGGTCAGCCTTTGTGGGACGCGGTGACCTCGGTACAGGCTGAGCGCCCTCTGTCGCGCCTTCCGGTCCTACCAGCTCCCAGTTTAGGCTCAAGGCCTTGGGTCACCGGCATCCCGGTATCCCCTACAGTGACAACTTCGGGTGCGGACACGTCGCGGCAAGCGTCTGCAATACTACTGTCAGCTCGGGTGAAAGCCTACACCTGAGCCACCCAGCCGCCCGCCTTCACTATAGACTTCGCGTCTTGGGGGTCTATCCTGGTATTCCCGATGAATGGCCCTGTGCCACCAGCACCCGCAGGCTGGGTTTTCTCAGCCTACCACCTTGGAGTGGAGTCACCTTCCGCTCCCCAAAAGAAGCACCGTCGTAGCAGTAAAGGCAAGCGACCCATTGCTATCACTAGCAACTCCGGCAAGACCATTCTTGTTGGAGACTTACGAATTCGCCTAAATGGGGGCAAACCCATTACTCCTCCGGAACGGATCGTCCCTACGGTCCCCATCACCAACCGCTTTAGCCTCCTGCGTCAAACGCGGGAAGACAAGGCAGAACTTAAGCGGGCGGACACTTTGGCAATGGCCCGAAAGCACCCGCACTGGTTTGGCACTCATGCTCCCAAGTCTCGTCGGAGGAATAAGGACGAGGGAGACTAGTAGTCAGACTTGAGAAGGATCTGGGTCACCCCAGAGGAAGCTCAAGCTGTCCGGAAAGCACGCCTCAGCAACCCCTTTCGGGCACTAAGGCGTCGCGCCAAGCAAGGTGCACTATCCTACTGGAGGAGGTAGAGACCTATTTTTCCTTTCCTAGGTCTAAGGCGGGTGAGGAGGACCTAGTGTGTCACACTGTTGCCCCTATAGATCCAGCTCTCATCTTAGGACAGTTTATACCAGATAGCAAGGATGTCTGCACCTTCATTGGTTCACGCCAGATTCATCTTCTTCCTCTTAGCCAGTGGGTTGTTGCACATTGCAGGAATAGATGTGGATGGGATGAGGCCATAGCCAAGGCCGCATCTATTTGCCTGTGTGGGGTCATCTTGTTCCCTTCTGCTGACCACGTGCTAGAGATTCCTATCCTTAGTACCATCAGTGGCCTGTGGCAAGGTCTTTCCATCTCTCAGGCCGTCCTTGCCTATTTGTATGAGGGCCTTACCTCAACAGCTTTAGGTGGTCCACTCTTTGGTTCCATGATGCTCCTAGAATGTTGGATGGGCATTAGGGTGAAATTCATTCACAAAGAGGATATCACTTCCGCCAGTCGGATCTTTGAGAGCCATCCCCTCTTCTTCATAGGTGGCGCCTTCAGATTTTCTCCAGAGGTGGAGTGCAGGACATCAGATATGAAGACCAGGGACGAGTGGCGCCTGTAGCTCAACAGCTTGCCCCTGGATAGGTTCGTGATGCACCCTGACTTCTTTCACGACACCGTAGTCAGACTACCTAGAGGGCGAGACTTGGATCTGAGGCTCGTGAGCGATACTGTACCGGCGATGTACAGCCCGCACCGGTGCTACCTACAGGTTGGACTACCCAGGACCATACTACCACCACTACCCTACCTTCCCGCACTACAGGTGAGGAGGATTGGCATGGAGGAGGACGAGCAGGCGGTCAGGAGTGCCCTGATCATGTGAGAGATCAGCAGGGTGCGTACCCTTCCAGCAGAGGTGACAGAGCTTTGGGAGGAGTATCGGGCTTACTTGAGAGAGTTACGAGAGATCCGTCCTCGCAGGGATGCCTGATTGAGGATTGAGTGAATTTTCTTTCATGATGTATAGAGATTGATAACTTGAACTTGATGTGCTTGATTTGAAGAAAGAGATAGAATGCGCTGATTGAATAAGATTTGAATTTGGCTTTCTCCTTTGTGCAATTGTAAGGATTGAGGTAATTCTCAAGAAAGGATGCGGCCTAAGATAAGATCGCTAGATGAATAGGACGGTCAACATTTGACCGTCAGTTTAAGGAAAACGGTCTCGTCTAGACCACTCAACCGACAGATATCAAGAATTCAGAATCAAAGGCCCTTGGGAATTAGGACGGCCTATCGAGGGACTACTTTACCATGAAATGGTCAGTCTTGAGACCGCGGAACGCATTAAGCAGTCTGATATAGACCGCAGGACCATGAGTGCCAAGAAGAGCCAGCTAGCTCAGGAGTAAAAGCTCCGGGAAATGAAGGCGATATTTGAGATACTGTTTAAGAGTGAAAGACGGTCATATTATGACCGTTTAAGAAATGGGAACAGTTTTCGAGGAACTACCACTTTTTAGATGCCAGAATTGCCCTTAGATCTGCCTCTACACATATACTTATACAAAAATAGGTTAGATCTTAGATCTGTTTTAGGCTTAACCCCTTGCCTGCAGCAAGTTAGAGAATGCTTGATGTTTGGTCAAGGGGTAAGCCTTATTAAATAGACAAGATGACACAAAGAAATGCAATGCATGCCATGAAATGCAAATTATGATGATAATTTTTTTAAAGGCTTACACCCCGTCGATGCATTTCAAGCGAGGCGCAAAAAAAAAAAAGAAGAAAAAGAAGAAAAAAGGGGTAAAGAAGGACTGTTGAGACCGCACATAAGAGATATACATGATAAGGTTGTTCTATTCCTTTCAATCAAGGGGGGATACACGTGCTTCGAGTCATACCCCTGGTTACATGTCAAAAAAAATAAAAAAAAAGGGAGAAGAGAAAGAGGGAGAAGAAAAATACAAGAGGAGGGTCGAGGAGAGCGGCGCTCAGTCGATGCCCTTGAAGATATCCTTGAGGCGGAGGATCCCAATGCAAAAAAGTCTACCATGTCACGCAATCGGCCCCTCTGCAGCTCGAGGTGCACCAGCTCCGTTTCCACGGATGCCGCCTCGGCTCTGGCAACGGCGAGGGCCTCACTCTCCCTCTCAACGGCCGCCTCGACCTCGGTCAGCTCAGACCTGGCTGCAGCGAGATGGCCCTCTAGTTCCTCGAATCTATTCCTAAGGGTGTAGGCATCGCAGTGGCCTCCTTCCAAGGCCTTCTCGTGCTGTTCCTCACTGCTTCGACGCATCCCCAAGGCTTGCAAATATTCACCCTCTTGGGCCTTGATGGTGGCAAGCTCGTTGGGGGCCTGAGTCTCAAGGAATTCATGACAGTTCACGTATTTCAACAATAATAGGACTCGTCGCGACCATTCCTCCAGGGGGCAACCCAACACTTGTAGTGCACCAGTTAGCTGCATCACTATCACATGCACCCCTCGGTATGTAAGGGAGGGGTCAGCAAGCATCATCAATCGAAGCGTCAGTAGCATCTGCCGAACCGATGCATCTGAAGCGGCATGGCCAATTGAAAGTACTACCGAAAGATTGAACTCCACTATGTTGTCCACGGCAGCCCATATCTCGGCATCGACTACGGTTGAAGAAGAGGGAAGTGCCATGGCCAAATCACTGGGCCCTCCTACTTCAAAGGATAACTCTTGGCTAGACACCGCTAGAGGAGCAGGCAAAACCATCGCCTGAGCCCTTGACACCGTCGCCTCGCAGCCCGCCAAGGCAGGGGTCTCACTCTCGGTCGGGGGAGGGAAGTCGAAGGAAACCAGGCCTGACGTTATTGCCAGAAGACCCACAGCCCCTTTCGCTTGCGCTTCCTCCTCCCCGGGGATAGCGATGCTTGCTAGGATCTCCCGCAACAGCTAGGTCTCCTCCGGTGTCGAGATCACCAGAAGAGGCGGAAGAGGAACCGCTAGCTCCAGGCTAGCCCTTGACTACAGAAGCAACACCAGTGGTTCCACCTCTGGCCCCCAGAGCGACCTCAGCCTGTCCGCTCTCGCGGGGCTGAGAAGTTCCCTCCACTTAGGGATAGCCCTGCGAGCTCCGGCAGCCCGCACTCCCGGGAGCTCTGCCTCCTTCCGAATATACAAGACAGGATTAGTCACCCATTGCCTGAGGTGAATCGCGCAAAAGTCATAATAGGCCAAAGGGAGAGCTGAAAGGTCCCCATGCTCACCTCGGTCACCGGGACTATGTTGTCCTCGGGCACAATCTCCCCCTCCTCCGGAGGCTCGTCCATCGACCCAGGGGTACCAGAAGTTTCTGTGGCCGCCTCCCGCCACATAACTTCAAATAAAGATCCCAACTTGTCTGGGCTCGCATGGACTCCCTCCGGTTCGCCGACCGATAGACCCAGGGTGGCAACCTCTACAATTTTCGGTGGGGCAGCATTAAAATTACACCCAAAACTACCTCCGCATAGGGAGGGGCTATAAGTTGGCCAGGCGTGGTGGGGAACGGAGGTGGTCGGGAGCCAACCGACTCCTAACTTCACCTTCAGGTTGCTATTTCTGCCTTCTATAACCAGTGGCTTTTCCAGGAATGTAGAACCTTCTTGGGACGTCCGACGGTGGCGGGGCTGGATGCGTTGGAAAGCTTGACGTGTTAGCTTGCTCTTGGAAGAAACATCGTCTCGTTCTGATCGCGGATGCACTGGGTATGGAAGATTCCGTAGAACTGTGCCGGGCTTCTCTACTGTAGGCCAGAGAGGGCTTGGACGAGGTCGTACTCCCAGATAGGATATCAGATTGAGGCGGGACCAAGTTCCACTGAAAGAGGACTCTGTCTAGTGCTTCTAAACCAAAATTCTCTTCCTGAATCACCCGATCACGCCCGTGGTGGCTCCTGGATATTGACTGGGTCGAGCTGGTCACAGGGACAGAATTCTGGACTCGATTCCCCGATGGTGTAGCTGTCCGATCTGAGGTCAGAACACAGCAGGGCTAGAGTCTTCACCAAGAGGGTCGTCCCAGGGATCTTTCATAGCTAGAATGGTCTCGTTCTGAGGTGTGAGACAACAGTACCGCTGATTCTTGTGAAGTCGCACTGTGCAGGACGCCGGTCGGATAGGGGAGGCTTGTCAGGGGCGTATCTCCCAGTGGGAAGATCAGAAAGAGGTGAGACCAAGCTTCACTGAAAGCTGACTAACCTCTAATGAACTCCTCCAGAGGGCTCGGGCTGAACATGGCAGACGAGACCGTGGTACTCCCTGTGGTGGGCTGCTTGTTCTCATCACTGGTGACTTGGACTGCAGGATAGGCGTGGGTTGTCGACACCGGTGCTCTCGACGGGGATCTCCAAATGGGACGGGACCACCTTTGGCTGAAATCTGGGCGACCCTAGTAAGGAGTCTCCAAGGGGCTTGATCAGAAGATGGGAGATGAGGCTGGAGCGGCTTCTGGAAGGCACACAGGTCACCGGCCGGACCTGTCTTGCACAGTCGAGGGAGAATGGCTGTCCCGGACAGCCCCGATGTCGGATGGACGCGAGACCACCTCTCCTGTGAAGCTAACTTGACGAGCCTTCCAGAAATGTATGATATGCCACCTGAAGATGCGCGATGAATCCAAGGAAGACTCTGAAACTCAGAGCTTTGCTGCTAGCTGTGAACTGGTGCAGGGCAGGGTGATAGGATGTGAGAGTAGGAGTGAGGGGAAGGGGCTGGAAGACACTAGGAAGGCGCATAGGTCACTGGCCGGACTTGTCTTGCGCAGTCGAGGGAGAACGGCTGTCCTGGACAGCCTCGATGTCGGATGGATGCGAGACCACCTCTCCTGTGAAGCTGACTCGATGAGATTTCCAGAAATTATGATATGCCACCTAAAGAAACGTGATGCATCTGGGGAAGACTCTGCAACTCGGAGCTTTGCTGCTGGCTGTGAACTGGTGCAGGGTAGGGTGATAGGATGTGAGAGTAGGAGTGAGGGGAAGGGCATGGATGACACCAGGATGGAGAGAGAGTGTGTGGTCCGACCAGGGGAGGGTGTGGAGGTTGTGAGGGGTGTGTGGGGGTGTTGGGACACAGCTAAGGGAGGAGGGGAGTGAGGGGTGCGGCCTGGTGGAGAGGGAGAGAGGGTGGCGGCGCAGGTTGCTTGGGTGGAGGGGATGGGATGTGGAACACGTTATGCACCTCGGACAATTGAGGAGGTAGAGCGATGCGGCCTGCGTCTTCCTGGATGGACGCGACGCTCGGGTGGTCCCAGATCGGGTCATCCCCGTCGTACCTATTCACAACTCCTACCAGGCCCTCTCTCGGTGGAGACCTGAGAAAGAAGAAATCGGCCACCGTGGCTAAGAGAAGCTGGCCCCCAGGCGGAAGAAGTTCAAGCAGGTTTGGGTCCATAAGAAGATCCAACCCGCCAATCAGGATGTACCAGTCCGTCGCCACCCTGCACGCGACGGAGCAGAAGAGAAGAAGGAAAGGGGCCTGGCCCCAAGGAGGAGACAATTGTGGGCCCTCCATGCCGTGGAAGCTTCAGGGCCTGCGCCTGACAAGCCAACATCCCCACAGTGGGGCAAATATTCCAGCAATTCACCGGACGAGCCCGGCTTGCTTACATCCCTCTCGTGGGAGGTCGACAGCTATCCCTGGTTCTACATCAGGGACAGGGGCAAGAAGAAATGACCAACATGGTCAGGAATTACTTCAGGGGTTTGGGCAACCCCTCACTGGGACAGCAATGGCTGCTGTAAGTGGCTGAGGCTGAAGAAGACTACTGTCCACCAATAGTAGTTGAAGAAGAAGAAGAAGAAGGAAAGATGACGTCATCGGTCGACGACAATGGTTATGAAGATGGCTTCTATGCTGAAGCCGATGAGATTGCCCCTCGGCAGGAAGAAAGGAAAAGAATTTCTATGTTTGAAAGGCTGACCTTCTCAGAGTATGCAAAGAGGAAGGTCCACAGACAGAGAAGAAGGATGCATATCTTCACCTGCAACATGGCTGGTATATCCGGTCGATATGGAGGGCTACCAGAAGATCCTCATGAATTGGCTCGATTGGCCGCGATGCCAGGGCCAAACACTCGATGAACAGAAGCTACACGAGAACTGTTGGCAGTGGCTAAGGGAAAGCAAGCCCTAGTCTACCACCAACATGATGATGAAGCTACTATTCTGACGGCCAATGTGGTGATGACGAAAGAAGAAGATGATGTCTTGCTCGACATCCTACCTGAGGGTGCATCCAGGGAAATGACAGAAGCTATCCCCAGCATTGCAGCAATGGACCCATCGGTCCTAATGCTACTTCAGAAGTACCGACAGGAGATAGACCAGCTGATGGAAACGATAGAGCAATCATTAGCCTCCAAGCAGCTCGAGATGCTGGGTGAATCATCAAGGGGAGCCGTCAACTAGAATGACCCTCCACCGCTCTACACTATGCCCCAGCCGATAGAACCAAGCTTGGCGATAGATCAACAACGGTCACCATAGCCGCTGATGCCACTAGTGCTACCTCAGGTGCACCAGGCACCTCCATTGCTGTGTCCTCCTCTGCAGGCGACCACTCTGGTCACCCCCTACCTGCAGCCGGCACATTTCTACCTAGAGCCGGTTGATCTGACCGTCATGAACAAGATGATGGTGGAGAGAATGATCGAGCTGAAGCTCGCTGAAAGAAGTGAGAGTGACTACGTCACGTTTGATGCATATAGGGTGCCATACCACCGCATCATGCTGCCAAGCGGCTCCCTCCTGAGATTAGCAAGCCGCCGAAGTTCAACAAGTTCAACGGGAAGGGATCCCCGAAAGAGCATGTCGCGTACTACATGACCGTCATGTGTGATCTGGCCACCGACGAGTCATATTTGCTGAAGTTTTTCGGGTGGTGGCCGTGCGAGCGCCCCCCCCTTTCCCTTTCTTCTCTGTCACCGAATGCCGTCGCCGCCATCATCGTCGTCCTTTTCACCGGGGTGAGGAGGCCGCCATGGCACTCCCTTCTCCTCCCTTCTCTTCCTCTCTTTCCCTCTCTTCCTCTTTTCTTCCTCTTCTTCTTCATTCGACGGGGAGATGGAGCCCTAGGGCTCCCCTCTCTCCCTATTCTCCTTCTCCCTCCCTCTTCTTCTCTTTCTCTCCCCTCCTCCTTCTTCTTTCTCTTCTCCGGCGTCGGGGATGGCCGCCGGGAGGGCGTGCCGCGGACGGGGGCGCCGGGGCGTGCCGTTGGGGATTTCACCAGGTGTGCCGGTGAAGGGCACAATAAGTAGTGTGCCGGCGAAGGTTTGGTAGGGGGGTGTGCCGGCGAAGGAGTGGGCACGAGTGTGCCGGTGGGACGGACAGGCACTAGTGTGCCGGTGAAGCGAGTGGCAAGGGGTGTGCTGACGAACGCTTCCGTGAGGGGGTGTGCCGGTAAACGCTTCACCGGGTGTACCGGTGAAGGCTTCGAACAAGTGTGCTGGCGAAGGCTTCACTGGGTGTGCCGGCAAAGGCTTCGAGCGGGTGTGCCGGCGAAGCCTCCGCTTCAAGCGTGCCGGTGAAGCTTGAGGCAGGGGCGTGCTGCTGGAAGGTTATGGGGGCAATTTTAGACAAATGACCTATGGTGTTGCCAAGTGGGGCCCACCACCACTTTGCTGGGGCCGTCACTCTCTGTGGGCGCGCACCCATGTTTCCCCTTACGCCTCTGGCCTAGGTAAAACTCTGTCAGAATTTCGTCAGAAATTGGCCATCTTAATTATTATGACAACGGTTCCCTCATTGGCTCCACCGTCTGTCTCCTGGGCTCGCGTCACATAGTGGACCCCACCGAGATCATGTAGTTAGGGGTTCCGTGGGCGTACTGGGGAGAGTGACGCCAGGGGGCTTGACTTACCCCTTCTTTCCTTTCTTTTCCTTCCTTTGCTTGTAGTGGGATGTTCCTCTTCCTTTGTGGCTTGCTTTCTCATCGTCTGCAGTTTGTTCTGATCTTTGTTTATTGCACTTTGCAGATAAATGGCTGCTCCAAGTGGTTCCCCTGCTCCCGTTGCTGGTGTCCGACGTGTTCCTCTGCCTCCAGTGCTGGCTGTCACTTGGTTCAATGTGGAGGATTTGGACTGGGACCACGCAGAAATAGCAGCGTTGGCCGACTCCTCGGGCTCGGACACTGAGAGCCTAGATATTCGAAGACTTACCAAGGCAGAAAAGGGGTTCAGCTTTGATCGTGCCACGGGGGACTACCCGGCAGATTTCCCGAAGGACAGGCACCTCATTCGCCACCTTAAGCATCTTCAGACTCACGACCGGTGGGAACTGTGGATCGTGAAGGAGGTGGAGCGTGCAATCCTACAGGCCCGAGATAGCCTGTTGCATGTCGTCCCCAGGAGCATTTTGATGTACCTGGTGGGCGAGGCCCGTGAATGGGAGCCCGTGCTGGGGCTGGAGGCCGTGCTACCGACAGAGGACAAGCTGGTGCGGACTCCGAGCTTCATCCCGGCCAAGTGGGACACGGCTGCCGGACGTGTCCAGGGTGAGAAGCAGCGCCCAGGCCTATTCTTGGCTCCCTTGAAGTGGGGCTACCAGGAGGAGCCGTTCATTCTGGACTGCCTGGCAATCCGATTTAAGCATGCGGTGTCACTGGGATGGTTCGGGGAACTGAAGCTTCAAACTACACACAGCTTCAGAGAGGGAGCAGTGGAGTTCACTGAGTATGTGCTATTCAACTACGCTCCCATACTCATCTGGGCTGGCGTATATCACAGTGTTTACGCCTCTTGTTACGACTACCCGATTTTCAAGGGACTCTGCTGCGGGATGCTAGAAGTGTTCAGCGCGGAGACCAATATATTTTACACCGCAGAGGGTGAGACGTCTCTGGACTTATGGAGTCTCAGCCAGCTCAGTGGCTTACCCATTGATGGGGAGCCCTATGAAGAGGTTTGTCTCCCTGACATAATTAAGGATGAGACAAACGGAGATGGCTACTACTCCCTGGGGTACTCTTATTGATACCTGATGAAGGTGTACTGAGAGATGTACAAGTTGGCGCATGGAGAGAAGCAACCGCGTCGTGGGGACCGGAAGAGAGTCCGACTGGCTTTGTGGCTGCAGTACTTCTTTGACGGGCTGAAGAAATACGAAGACTTCCCATGCGTCGGCACGGTCGTCGCCCGCAAGAAATGGGCTAAACCCAAATCCGATGTGAAGATCCCCTCAAAGGGGCGTTTGAGCGGGCCGAATCCAATGGCGGTCGATCCACTGACACACTGCGTCGCCTACCTAACGTATTGGCTGTGCTTGTTTGCCTTGCCGCACGGAGACGAGACAGTCATCTGGCCAGACGCGATCTACCCTGCTTGTCAGATGGCATGGGGGATCAAGCTGTCTCTGTGCCCGGCCGCCCTTTGTTTGATATACAAGACGTTCGAGAAAGTGAGCATTCATCAGATCCCGCGACAGGCCCGATTTGTGTTCCCATTGCATTTCTTTAATGCGTGGGTCTGCTCGCTATTTCCGGAGTTCTCTCCCTGCGCCATCCAGGACTGGAGGTTATTACCGCGGATGTTGGAATTCGCGAGTGCAGAGCCGAGCTCCACTTCTCTGAGGCTCTATGATATTCGGGGCCGGTTGATGACAGTTCCTCAAGAAGCAGCGGGCTCCATTCACTTCTGGATGCTGGCCGCCCACTCGAGTCCTCTGGTGAATAACAAGAGGGAGTGCAAAGACGACCAAGTGGTGAAGTACGTGCACCCCATTAGTCAAGAGAATGTGGTTCGTCCGTTGTTGGAGCCCGAGCTTAGGGATTGGGCATTGTCAATCTGCCCGAGTGTACTGACATTTAGGAAGGGGGATTACCTGCTGTTAGAGCCCTATTATCCTTTCCGTTTCGAGTGAAATTTCAGATATGATCAGCATATCCCATCACACAGCACCCAGTTCACTCTGGCGACGCGGAATCTCCGGGGGAGCTTAACTGTCGAGACTGCCCGGGTCTAGTGGGACTTCTTCCACCGGGCAGACAGTGCCACCTTTCGAGTGCTAGCCCCTGGCCGGGTCTCGCAGGTGACACCAGAGTATGTAAAGTGGTGGAATGCCCGGACGGGATTTTACCGATTGCACAAGACTAACTATTGGGATGGACCGGAGAGGAGGTTCTTGAGTCAGCAACCCGTGCCCATCCTCGACGTCGACCCGGAGCACCTCCTCCGATTACAACGGGTACCAAAGTGTGCCACTGAGGGGCTGACAACGGGTGTCACTGAAGGGGCTGGCAAGCGTGCCGTTGAAGGGCCCATAAGGCGTACCACTGGAAGGGCCTGTCGGGCGTCAAGGGTGTGTGCCGTTGAAGGCCTAGGAGTGTGCCGGGGAGTGACAGGAAGGGGTGCCGCCGAACGGGCATGGGAGTTTTTAAGGGTGTGCCGTTGAAGGGCCTTACTAGTGTGCCGTTGAAGGGGGCACGAGGGTGTGTCACTGAGGCCATGCGACCATGCCGGCAAAGGTGCACGGGGGCGTGCCAGTGAAGGGGCGCCGGAGGCGTGCCGGCGAAGGCCGTATGGGCATGCCGTTGGAGCCTTTGCTGGGGTGTGCCACTGAAGGACTTGGGGCGTGCTGTTGAAGGCCGACCTTGAGTCCATTTCGTGCACAAGTTTTGGTTCATTTAATTTTTCTTCAGGGCCCATGGATTATGGGCTTCTCGGGGGTTGGTTTCTCTTCGTCGCCGTGACTCCGAGAGTGGCTTCACGACGGTGTGTTGTTTGTTCAGAGAGCCCGGGTGGGACGTGTTCTCCATGATCTCTTCGGTTGAAGTTGTTGTTGATGCTGAATTGGTCGGGACATGCAAACGTGCGATTTTACCCGTCCACACCACGCCAGGAGAGAGAATTACCCTGTTCGACCCTCGCGGTCGGAGGCAGTCTGAGGATCGTTTCTTCTATGGAGAATGCAACCCCAGGTTCGGCAACTTCACCCATGTCTGGAGCAGGAGCAGGTACCGGTTCCTCTGCAGGGACTGGAGGAAGAAAACCCGCGTAAAAGGCCTGGGATGGAGTTGAATAGCTGGATTGATGAACTGCAGTTGCTGAGTCTTCCACTCTCCAATCAACGATTCACTTGGTTTATGCACTTAGTAATAAAGGCCGATGCATGTTCAGGTCTAAGTTAGGCAAGGTCGATGCATGTTTGCATCTTAGTTAGATAAGGTCGATGCACGTTCACACTTTCTTCACATTAGGTCAGTGCACATTTTTGCATCAAGTCTGATAGGTGAGTGCACTTTTTATGCTTAAGCATGACAGGTTAGTGCATATTTTCATATTATGTTTGTTAGGTCGATGCATGCATTTTCTTCATCCATTCAGGTCGATGCATCCTTATACTACGTTGAAAATAATGTCGATGCATGTTCTAGCATGAAGTCACACAAGTCGATGCATATTCACATCAGTAGTGTATCAGGTTGATGCACATTACATCTTGCATAAAGCAAGGTCGATGCACATTGTACTTTGTGTAATGCAAGGTCGATGTACATTGCATCTTGTGCAAGGCAAGGTCGATGCACGTCCTTACACTCCTTCTATAAGGCCGACGCTCATGCTAGTTTCATGCAATTCAAGTCGATGCATGTTTTGCAGCATGTTCTATCGGTCGATGCACGCATTGTAACATACTCTACAAGGTCGATGCATATTCTTCAGCATGCTGTACTTGGTCAGTGCACATATATAGTCTAAGGTCCACGCATATATAGACTCTGTGCATATCTATGTCGGTGCACATGTGGAGTTTTTGCACATATAGGTCTGTGCATGTCTAGGGTCTATGCACATGAAGCATCTAGGTATGTGCATATGTAGAGATGAGGGTCGATGCACATGTAGATACATGTCATCAAGTTTGTGCATCGAGTCCATACTTAAAGCATTTGCATTAACATACTCGCATGTGGTCTGAGCATCTAATTTCTCTCATATTCTCTAAGTATGCATTCTCATGGGCAATAATGATGTAAAGGGTGTTTGACGAAATGTCTCATTTCTTATAGACAGGATTTACTCAAACACTAAATGGACTGAGAGTGGTAGAGAGTCATGAGGGAACGTGATCCTAGATTCTACTTAATGAAACACGTGATCCAAGGTGGCCTACTCTCCATGATTAATCAGTCACATGGTCTCCACCCCATCCTCACCATCTGACACATGGAATCACTAAAGCTACTTCTCTGACAAGGCATTGGCGAGAATTCTCCCTCCACGCACCGGAGCAAAACTCTGCGGGGTCCACGTCATCCGGCCTGCTAGTGTAAAGAGGACGATCTCTAAGAGAACAAAAAAGGTAGAGAGGAAAGAGTTAGAAGTAAGATAGAAAGATAGAAGAGTAAGAACGAGAGAAGGGAAGAAAAGTAGCGAAGTCAAATTTGAGACCAGTGAGGAGTTTCTGAGAGAAAAGTGAGAAGTGAGTTGCAGATTGGCAAAGGAAGCTCAAAACAGAGTATTGGATAAGAGGAAAAGAGAAGAGAAAGGGAGCTGCTGCAATTACGATCTCTAGATCAGATCTAGAATCGTGGGCTCGTCTTTGAGCTACATTGCTCATATTTGAGCTACATTTGTTTTCTTGTTACAACTGTTCATCATTTTCAGTTCTTTGTTCTTTTATTTAATTGCTATCTTTCAAGCTGTAAGTTAGCGGAGCAAGTTGCGATGCTCAGCGGTGAGAATCTGTTCCTCAGACAGCAAGCTATGATGCTCAGCTGTTAGCAAGTTATGAGACTCAGCGATTCAAGCTATTAGTCAGCGGTTATAGGGATTCATCCCCAGAGCTGTGGATCAGCGTTGCAGTCCGAAACTCTTCTAAAAGGATCCGAAACTCAATAGAGATCCGACAGGACCCAACAACGATCCGCCAAAGATCCAGGATGTTACACATATGATATACAAATATATATGTGTGCACACATGTATGTACACAAGAACACTTCACCCACATGCTTTCCATGCCGACGTGTGTTCGGGTTTACGTATGCAAGTACATATAATAAGGCCAGGTCGAAATCATCGTCTTCTTGGGATGCCGAAGCTTCAAACATAACCCCTGAGGGCAAGCGCACCCACGAGCACCGCTTGTCTCATCCTTTGCCCACGCCGCACGTGGGTGGGGGGCATTTGTGGACATGTAATATAGCACGCCCATATATCCCGCTCGGTCTCGCATCAGTAGCGGAATTGGGTGAAGAGACCCTCGGAGAGATGGAATGCCTAGACAGCGAAGAATGCTAATGCGCTTGTGGGGAAGCAAGAAATAACTCCCTGAATATGCACACTGTCGTGAAGCCGTCTTGGGAAGCACGATAGCGATGAAGAACCAACCCCAGGAAGCTCACAACCCCTGAGTCCCTAGAGAAAAATCAACGGACTGCAACAGTGGCTAGTAGAAGGTGCGAACGCCTCTCCAGTGGCACCCAGGGCTGCCCTCTAGTGGCACACCCTTCAAGCCCTTTCAATGGCACACTGGTTGATGCCTCTCCAATGGCACACTAAGTGCCCCCCCCAGCGGTATACCCTAAGGATCCCCTCAGCGGAACACTCTTGTGCCCCCCTCAACGGCACACCCTTCTGCCCCTCTGAATGGCACAATCACCGTTCCCCCTCAACGACACACTCTTGTGCCCCACTCAACAGCACACTCCTCTGCCCCCCTCAACGGCACACCCTTGTGCCCCTCTCAACGGCACACTCACCGTGCCCCCTCAACGGCACACTCTTGCGCCCCTTTTAACGGCACACTCTTGTGCCCCCCTCAAGGGCACATCTTGTGCCCCCCCTCAATGGCACACCCTTGTGCCCCTCTCAACAGCACACTCATCGTGCCCCCTCAACGGCACGCCCTTGTGCCGCTCTCAACGGCATACTCACCGTGCCCTTTCAACGGTACACTTACTGCGCCCTTTCAATGACATGCTTCTTGGCCCTTTGGCGGCATGCTTCTAGGCCCTCTGGCGGCACGCTCCCAGGCCCTCTGACGACATGCTCCCAGTGCCCTTCCAGCGGCACACCTATTAAGACCCTCCACCCAGCGTAGCGACACTTGCACTTCACCCGGTGACACGTAGCGTCCATTGAACTGGCGCAACCGGCATCAAGTCCACCGGTCACTGCGTGTGACCCTCGGTGTGCAGCGCAATCAAGTCAGGCCAGCCAGGACCTTGTCGTAGTGTCAACACCCTATTCAAACATGCACATAATCCCTGTCAGGGGACAAGACTGGGGGTCAATCCCTAATTAATCCCCATTGCCAGTGGACGTCAAAGCCAGCGGGGGTATAAAAAGGGCCTCCCCTTCACTTAGACAAAAAAAGGAGAGGTGAACAACCAGACACACACACAGAGACATACAAGGAGATGGGCACGAAAGAAGAAGAAGAAGAGGAGAAGAGAAGGGCCACTACTCCAGCGTCTGTGAAGCTCCAGGAGCTCTGAGGAGGGAGAAGCCAAAAGGGAAGAGAGAGAGAGTAAGCAATAGAGAGAAGAAGAGGGGGGAGAGTTCGTGAGCATAGTAACGTCCACTTGTATGCATCGAATGGAGGGGGCCAATATCTTTTGCCTCATTGCTTCAGATACCTTATGAAGACTTGGAGAGACTTGGCCCTAGTGGGCAAAGAGAAGACCGCAAGAACACCCAGGGTGACCCTGAATGCCTGGGTGATGTATTTCTACAGTGGCCCGTACTACTTCTACGAGGAGTTTCCCTCATTCGACACCACACGAGACCAATGCAAGGAAGTTGCCATAAAATTCGCCTCCAATCCTCGTCATTTGCCAGCTCCTGAACAAGGTTGGAATTCAAGAAGACTGCCTACCCTGACTTACTTAGCAGCATACTTGGCATACTGGTTGACTACTTTTGTCTTCCCCCATGATGAGGAAGAGCTTTCGAGGACTGAAGTGATTTATCCGGCCTGCTTGTTAGCTTGCGGACGCCAGGTAGCCCTTGCACCGGCTGCCCTGGCCAATATTTATCACTCTCTGGAGGCACTGAGTTCATATTCCAGCCTAGAGACAAGAAAATCTTGCTGCCCACACATTACTTGAGTGCTTGGGCTGAGTTGGTGCTGCCAGAGCTTTCTCAGCGATCTCCAGTTGCTAATACCATGCCGCCACTTATATTTGCATTTGCTGGTCACCCGGACCAGGATGCTGTTCTGCAGCTTGCTAGCGCCAGGTGAGCACTTTCTTTTCTTCACACCGAGCGGGGTGAGAGCCTGGAGTTTGACCACAGCTCTCGCTTCTACCGCCCCTTCTTAGAGAGGCAGGGGGAGTCTGCAGTATGCAAGGTGTCCCCAGAGGGCATAGTTTCTCCACACGCCTTGGGTGAGTGGGTCGTTTGCATACGACCCGGTGTTCTGGTTTACCGCTGCTCTGGCACAGTGGTCCTCGAACCGTATTACCCGCACCGGTTTGCCTGCAATTTTGGGTATGATCAGGCTATTCCGCCCAATGCAGATTTCCCTTTGGCTTCGAGACAGTATAAGCAAAGAGATGTACACCTGGTTGCTGCTTCCTGGCAGGATTTTCTATATAGGAGCGTGGGAGAGGATTTTCCCATTCCAGCACAGGCGCGCACGGGCCACTTCGATGTTCATTATGCTCGCTAGTGATTTAAAGTCAGCAATGTCTTCAGAGAGCAGGCGGACAGCATTAGAGCAGCAGAGGAGAGGCGCCTCAGGAGGGAGGATTTGCCTCCTCTTTCTCTAGATTCCGACTTCATCAAATCCCATTTTTCCAGCATAGCTCAGGTGATCTGGGGCATTGAAGCCCGATGGAGGGAGCAGGGGCAGTCAGTGCCCATTGATAGAAGCCAATACACCGGGGCATTGAAGCCCCTGAAGCCTATGTCCGGTGGAGAGACTTCTTCTTCAGTATCGCGTCATAAAGATGCTTCTGGTTCCACGGTGCCCTACTCTTGGTGGGAGGACCTGAGGGCCTCTTGTGGTTTGAGCCACAATTCGCAATTGTCTTAGCCTGTTCCAGAGGGAGCTCTTACTGGAGGAGCTTTTGCTGCTTGGAGGACACATTTGATTAATGCAGTGGGTTGCGCGGGTCTATTAGACCACATTTCAGAGCTACAGGTAGCCTCTACCCCAAAGGCCCTTAGAGATGCAGTGGAGCAGGCAGCCCGGACCCTTCGAATAGACTCCAGCCAGCTCATCACGAAACTTCACATTCCTGCGGGAGCGACCGGTATGGCTTTCTCGTCCCCTCTTTTTGTTGCCCTACACCTCTCATTCTCACTCACTCGCTTCTCTTTCTCTCCCCCTCTCCCCCGGGCGGCCGACGGGGGTGATGGTTGGCGAGGCAGGGACGGCGTGAGGGTGAGGAGCGCAAGGATGGGATGAGGATCGAGGCATTGGAGGCGCGGCGAGCTCGATCACGCGATTGGGTGCCCGACAAGGGTTTCGTGAGGCGTTTCGCGTTGAATCGGCGTCCACGGCATGCGGATTCTTTGGTGGAGGTAGGGGGATGGATCCTTAACCCTTGTACTTCATTTCCCATGAGTTTTGTAGGCCGTGGTGAGCCGAGCGGGATTTATTGCTCATTTGGGAGGAAAATCATATTTTTAGGGTGTGCGACGGATTCTTCGATTCGATTGCATTTTTGGGGTTTAAATGCGTTCTTTAGGTGGTCTAGAGGTTGGAGAATGGGTTCCCCATAATTTTACCACCATCGGGGGGTGATTGGGGCATAGAAACGGACCCTAGGGCTGGGTTCAGACGGCTCTACGGCGTATTCGGTTGACCGACTCGGACAGTTTGGTCAACCGTTCGGGCATTGGCTCAAACTAGGCATTCTGCCCAGTTCAGTCGATCGAACTGCCCAGTCTGGTTGACCGAACTGGCTTGGCCGACTGACAAATATGGGTTGGTCGACCGAAATGCAGAGGATAGGCCTATTTTGGGCCCCTGTCGGTCCGGTTGAGACCCAATGACCGACCTATGGCCCCAGGAGTGTCCCGGACACCCCGTGGGGATCGTGACCGTGTTTTTGGGTGTCCGAAGGTACCGTATTATCTCAATTAGCGTGCCGTGAGTTTGAGAGTCCGGGTGACTCCGCATGTTTTGGGTCTTTGTGTTACGCTTGATCGAGTCACTGTGTATCGGTGTGAGTGCAGTGAGGTTTTCCTCGCACGTCGTGGGTTTCTTCGGAAGGTGGTTTCTGAGTGGGCCACGCGTAAGGCCTTGGACTGTGAGTCCAGTCACCCAGCCTAGGGCTAGAGATTTCCTACTTTTTCCTAGGATTGGGAATCGACTTGGCAGCTTGTGAGCTACCTTGGGAACTATGCTTCTATGTTTTCTGCGTGGGCCGTGTGTGTGTGTGGCTCGTGGACTGTGAGTCCCATTTTACCAGCTTGGGGATGGAGGTTTTCTTGGTTCCCTTTTTAAGGGAATGGTCTCGATAGTCATGAACTACTCGTGAGTTATCGTGCCGAGGTTTCTGAGCCTAGAGTTAGGGCAGATTGACAGCATGGCGCTGTTCGGTGCGATGGTCTTGACCTCGAGTCTTGTGACTCAATGACCGTTGGATTTAGTGAGTCTAGAGGACTGTCCAGAGTCCAGTGGCTTTACGCCACTTGATTCTTCATCACTTTCGTACAGGGTGCGTGCATGATTTGAGTTTCTCCTCGGAGAGTGGTCACATCAGTGACTCTCCACTAGTCGTAGCCTTTCGACATGCGTGTGGTCCCACCAGGGAGTGGTGGCGAGGCTACCCGAGAGAGACGATTTTAGGCTGGTTGCCGTGGGCCTCCTACTGTGGCGGCTCGAGTCCGGGCCGGGAGGAAGAACCAGGTAGAGGGCCTGACGTAGCGCAGTCAGTCAGTGTGTGCACATGTGGTCGGGGACTTCGGATGTGTGCTGACGAGCACGACCCCGACTAGACCCTTGTCAGTGTTACTTGTGTGTGTGTCTCAGTTTCCGCCTGGGGCGAGTAGGGAGACACTGCGTGCTTCAGGAGGGTTACGTCATTCGAGGGGGCCTGAAGCCCTGAAGGGGGTCAACGACAAGGGTACTAGCTGCTCCGGCCTCATCGATAGTGCTCGGGCTGCCTTCACGACGGCCTCCCGAATGTCCCTCAGAGTGTGGGCACACTCGATCTGGGACACAAACTCCACGGGCCCGACTGACCTGATCGCATAGCCGATGTGCCGCCTCCAGTCATCGAGCGCTGTGTCAGCAAAGCTCCGGTGCGGAAGTGCCCGGTCTAGTGAACCTCTGCTCTGGAGGTCACCGTCGGCCAAAAACTGGGCTCACCAGGTCCTAGGTGCCCTCGATCGATGCACCTTCATCCCAGTCATCATCGCCGCTGTCGGTACTTGTCTCAAGGGCTTCAGCGCCCCTCCATTGCCTCGGCTCCCAGACGAAGAGCCACTGCTCCACAAGTCGCTCGATCTCCTGACGAATCCGAGCAACGTGGGTCCTCAAGTACCTGTCGTCCAGTGGAATGGGAGGTAGATCCTCCCTTAGCAAGCGACTCTCCTCCGCCTTCCTAATCGCGGAGGCCTTCTACCGATACAGGTGGCTATGCTCAAACCACCACCTGGCATAATGAACGTCGAATCATCCCTAATGTCCCTATCCCGACATCGGGAACTACTCTGGCTCCCGGTGGTAGTAGAAGTCCCCCCGCGCGGCCGCCAGTAGGTGGGTGTCCTTCCCTCTGTACTACCGGCCTGTCAAAGGGAACTCCCGATTCGGCGGGATCCTTTGGTCATACCTGAAATTCCTTGCAAACTGATGTGGGTAGTACGGCTCCAAGGAACTCGTCGCAGACCGGTGCAATGTCAACACCGCCGACCGGGTGCTCATCACCTACTTCATTCTCGGTGCAGCCTTCGGCTCCCCCTGACTGGCATGGGCACTGGTCGCCCTCCACCTGTAGCTCACAGAAAAAGACCGCAGTCTCTCGCGGTGCTGTCAAAGGGTAATCCCTCCTCGCCCCAGGCGGGCAGGTAGCAAAGGGCTCTCCTAGCCCCCTCCAGCTGTACCTTAGTGTCTCCGTCCAACTATCTAGTGAAGCTGAACAAGAGTGGTGCCATCGGATTCGCCACAGTCCCTCGTGCTACCAACCCCGGAAACAACAATTCGGCCCACACACTGAGATAGTGGGTAGGCAGAAGTATACTCCTCTCTCTCGACGTTGGGTGTGCCGCCAGAACTCCCAGTCCCTGATAGATGTTGGCCGACACTGTAGGAGCCAAGGCCAACTGTCATCCCTCTGCCAACAAGCAAGACGGTCGTAGCAACTTGGCTCTCAGCGAACCATAATCTCTGTGCGGAACCACGAAAGTCGCCAGCCAATATGCTAGGTACGCTGCACGGTGTGTCACGTCCGGCAAACCATAGGGATTCCACCCCTCCTGTGGTGCATATACATATCTAGAGTATGTCCAGAAGCGTAACTCCACCTCAGTATACTCCTCCCATGGAGTCTGATCCCTGGGGAACTCCTGGTAAAAGTCGAAGGGCCCATTGTAGAAGTGACGGACCCACACATTCAGCGACACCCGAGGAGTCTGTGTAGCTCTCTCTCTCTCTCCCTGCCAGGGCCAAGTCCCTCCAGGTCTTCATAAGATACTGATAGCTGTAAGACACTCGGTATCGCCCCTATCCATCGCTGTGGCTGCGGTGGAGGTCATCCAGTACCACCTCCTCCTACCCCTTGCTCATTTTCTGATCCCCCTTCAATTCTATCTGCTTCTGCACAGATCTGACCACCTACCAGTATAAAATAGCTTTCCCTACCCAACTCTACACCAAATCAATCATACAAAATATTTCCATTTCTCTCTCTCTCCCCTCTACAATCTTCATGAAGAGCTCGAGATCAGATTCGGAGGTTTGTCTTATGGTCAATGCCAATTCTCAGAAAACTCAGTTTCTGCCCAGTCAGATCTGAGACAGGGAACAGGTCAGTTCCAAAATTGCCCATTAGAAGCACAGATCCGGTGAATTTTTTTGAATCCCACAAGGTCGAAGGACTTTGAAAGAACTTTCCAACGGTACCTCTTGAGCGTCGATCCGATGTCAGGAGTGATCGTAGTAGTAGATCTCACTGGATCGCGTCCCTAAAAATCGAACCTACAGATCCGTGTGCAGCAACTCCAAGTCTTGAAGATTGGAGCCGCCCGGCCTCCGACCGACATTCTCGCTCGATCACCTTCTAGGGAGGTGTGCCACCAGGGGTCTCCATTATAGCAAGACCCACCCCATCAGACCCGGAGGGAAGAGCAGCACGTGGGCCCGACAGACCCACAGATCACGCCATTCGGACAGCACTAGAACGCAGGATTCGGCACCGACGAAGCGACATCAAGATGCTGCCCATCAACCCACTTCCCATTACTCCCGGGCCCCACATGTGACCTGTTACCTCCCTATGTGGAGTGGGCCGAAACATTTGTACCACTGTAAAATTTGTTAACTGGGAGTACGGATTTGGCCAGGGTCATCTTCCCCACACCGGGAGCGTGGAGGTAACGGTCTAACTTCTTGGCGTTATTTTGCTTAGCTAGTATAAGGTCATATGCCGCTGTGAGCGCGATAGGATCCTAGCCCGTGAGTCCATGTCATCGCTGTGAGCGAGAGAGTGACCCGTCCCGTGACTCGATCCGAGCAAGGAAGTGAGTCGACCACCCTTGACTCTGCCAGTTTCTCAACCGCGCGGATCCACGCTATCCCTCACTTCGGACGACGAGTGAGCTTGCATTTCTGTTAGTGGCGTATAGCCCATAGGAACTCTTAGTGTCGGGCCAAGGCATCTCTAGTGTCCAAGTGTTACTAGTCGCGTCTCCATCTAGAGTCCGAGGCTCGCATCACCTAGACTCGGTCCCTCAGTCCGTCCCGCATCACTATTTATCATCGAATAACATTAACATAAAACTAATTTACGTTCAATGAAAATGTCTATTGGGAGGGACGCGTATAAAAGGACGCATCCATGTTCGTGATGCATTCATAATCATATATTTTTTAAAATTTTGAAAACGGCCACCAGAAGGTGGTCTGTCGGGCGACTGTGGTCTCAAGCCGTGGTCACTGGCTCGACAGCGATCTGGGACCGAGCCCGCCTTCCAACGAACCCTGACGTGCCTTGATTAAAACCAGTAATTCGATTAATATAGTGTATGAAAATTGGGCAAAATAGTTTCATTGGAAAGAGGAAAAAAAGATGAACATGATGACATGATTTATTAAAGGTTTAGCCTGAGAGAAACCTACCTTTTGTTTGATTTTCCAGTGTCTCCCTTAGGGATTTACTGTTCCACGTGATTATGGGGTCCACGTGGGGCATTGGTGCGTTGGCAGTCCATCCCGCCGCATGGATTATAGGGTCCATGTGTGAAGCCCCTCATGTCCGCCCACAGCACGATAGTGTGGGGTTCTACTCCCCCTCCCTCCACCTGCTAGACCCCCTTCCAGCCCCCATTCTTCCCCTCCCACACCTTGGAACACCCCCTCCCAAATCCCCTCATAGCCAGGGGTCGCCCCCACACACATCCACCTCCTTTCCCCTCCCATCTACCCCATTCCCCCATCATCTATATCCACCCTTTCATTGCAGCTCACAGGCAGCAGAGAAGCTTTAGATTGCAAAGGCTGTCCTATCATCTCCTCGAGGAACCTGGTGGTAAATCTTATATTTCTGGAAATATCATCAAGTCAGCTTTGCAACAGAGGTGGTGTTGCCGTCTTCTGACTTCGGGGCTGCCCTGTGGAGCCATCTTCACCAGACTGCGCAGCTACTCCTAAGCAGACATCTAGAAGCAGCTTTCAGAAGCTCGCACGGCCTGATTTCTGTGCTTCATGGGGCGCCACTTGGTTGAGGGCTTCCCCTTCAAGTCCCCTTCCATCTTCAAGAGGCAGAGCAATTTTTGGAGCTCGGAGTCAGGATTTCAATATTTTCTCCCCAAGGTGAGCAAGGTTAGTTCCCCTGAGTCACCTCTGACACCGCTCCACTATTCCAATCTTCGCGGTCAGATCCGACCTCCGACGATGGTCCTGTTGATCCCAGCTCGAAGAGGACTCATCCACGATCGCAGTGGTTCCAGTCCTGCATTATTCGGAGCCCGGGAGTGTTCGTGGTGCCTTCATTTTCCAAATGTAGCAACCTGAGAGCAGTCAGAGTCAGAGCAGTCTGATCCTGTTCCAGACCCTGCCCCAGCCACCATCGACAACAGGAAATTCTACAAAAATTCTGAAGTCCTCCTGGGCCAACCAAGGAGGTTTTGGCCCTAGTTTTGTCTCCAACGGAGGTCGGGAGAGTCCGCAGCGGTGCCAACAGTGACTGTCTGTCCACTGTTCTAGAGAGTGGACAGAATCGATGGTCTTCTTGCATTAAGTTTCTAGTGTAGTC
Source organism: Amorphophallus titanum (assembly GCA_024336825.1). NCBI lineage: Eukaryota > Viridiplantae > Streptophyta > Magnoliopsida > Alismatales > Araceae > Amorphophallus > Amorphophallus titanum. The sequence goes on from JANBPO010002680.1 coordinate 32,688, forward strand.
TTTCCCCATCCCGCCTGGCCGACTTACAGCCCCTCCCTGTGGGAGGTAGTGTTTGGATGTAATATTTTAATTCCCCCTCCCCTTGTTCAACCCCCTTGCTAGGGGAGTAGTGCTGTAATTCCTTAAAGAAGTTGAAGCTGCACCGATGCAGCGTGTGGGGAACCCGTGCTTCCCCGATTTCTTCAAATCACTCGAGTAAGTGCTCTACTCCTTGCCCTCATTTGGTGCTTGTTTAGTCAATATTCGTTTATAGTTCCGCTAGGAGGAAGAGTGAGTGCCCGGTCCCATTGGCAACTTTACTTTCGAGAGACCACCGTGAGAAGAGAGTGCAACCTGTGCCCTTGGCACCCGGTCGGCCCCCTTGAATTGGGCCCTTATCCCCCCCCGTTGGGAAGAACCCTTGGCTCTGCTGGCCCTCTACCAGCAATGGTCTAGCCCTCACAACCTCGACTCGGTATTGCCGAGTTACCCTTAGGTTTTGGGTGAGTGTCGGGTGAGTGGCCGCCGATATCGGTCCATTCTACTTGCGAATTGTGCTTGCTTGCTTGGTCCAAGGAACATCGGTCTTGTGGCTATCACCCCAAGGTGGTGTCACATCAGAAACCTTATCCTCCTTTACGCTGATGTTAATCCCTACATCAATGATAAAATTCACACTCTTTGGCAAATGACTTTGCGCCTAAGCTGCTACGTACCAGCAATCAATCCGAACCTTCCGTATGAACAAGTGATGAAACCTTATCTTCCTTTAAACAAGCAGGCATGCAAATATAAAGTAATTAGAGCATGCATTTATGCAATAAACATGCATTGGCACCATTTAAACACATGGATAGTAAAGCTGTAAAGCCTATGTACACAGTTTAGACAGCTAACTATATGCCAATTAAATATAATCTATTAGCGATAGGAACTAAATCTACCAATAGAATAGACCTCAACTAACCAGGTGAAGTGAGAGACAGAGGAACCCACTAGAAGGTAGAAACCAGACGCGTCCACTAACGGCTTATACTGCGTCTCAAACAACTCGCGAGTCAGACAAACACAACAAGCGAGAGGTGTAAAAGTACCAGAATCAAGAACTAGTGAGAGTAACACTCGTCAGTATCAGTCCAAGCCTCTGACCATGTGTGCACACACTGGCCCCTGCCTAGGGCTAGGCCTCTAGCTAGTTCCCCCCCCTCCCGTAGGATGCTACGGTAACCACCGGGGGCCCACGGCAACTAGCTTAAAAATCGTTCAATGGGAACACCCCTCCACCTCTCCCGAGTGGGCCAACACTAGAGGACGCTGGGTTACGACTAGTGGCTCCATCACGAGGAAAGAGACGCAACTCTATGGAGACATAAAAGTATGCTTTTGATTCTTAAAATACCCTAAACATGGCGAATATGCATAATGGAATGCATTAGAACATGAAATTATGACATTTGAAATAGCAGAGGATATAACGGACTTGTTCTACCCCGTTATAGTATATAACAGATCAGGAATGGTGTGCTAAAGTGATATAACGTGCCCCTCAGGTCCTCTATGGTCACCCGAGCTATTGTCATAAAAAATTCAGAACCTACAGACTATAACGGATCAGGGTTGGTCCGCTATAGTTACCCGAACATGGAAAAATCCACAGTTTTCAAAAACTATAACGCATCCGCTATGGGGCGTTAAATGGATTTAACGGTCGCACGATAGACCGTTATGTCCATAGCCCTAATTAAAACCTACACGATCATAACAGACTGGGTGTGGTCCATTAAGGGGATATAATGCACCTTATGAGGGGTGTTATGCACATAACGGTCACTGGAATGACCACTATATGAGCTGGGTTGCAAATGGGTTCGGTTTGAAACCGGAACACCCCCTGGTCGACCGAAATCGATGGGGTTCGCGTCAAAACCTACTTACCTACCATTCCAAGCATCCATAGCATAATTTAACAACTAGGAAACACAATTACAATGCCCATGGAGTATTAAAAGGATGAATTTTAATATTTTTAGGGAAAAACCCAAAATGAACACTAGGCATGCTAATCGGACGGGGATTGGTGCGCATGTGTGAGGGAAACGTTCCTAAGGCGAGCAGGAATCCATCCCCCTTCATGGTTCAAGCCGAAAATGCCGGAAACGCTGCATGCATCGCCCGGAGGTGCCGCGCTCCTCTCGCCCCGCCTAGCTCCCACTTCCCACGAATTGATGAATGGGGGGCGTCAATGTGATCCTCGCGATGCATCGGTTCTATCGGTGCCTCCCACGTCCCGATCCGGCCTCGTTTGGTCCAGAACCGAGAGAGAGGGAGAGAGAGAGTGAGAGAGAGTGAAAACGAGAGAGAGAGAGCGGGTTTCGAGAGTGAGAGGGTTTGGGGATTTTTTTTATATAAAAAATTTGTGTTTTATTATTTATTTATTTTTTGTGAAAAAACATCATTTTAACATTTAACCCCCAATTATCTAAAATTATATAATCCTTACAAAATTTCGGCACCGTCTCCCTATGTCTGGGTAAGCCCGAAAAGTAATAGGAAGGACATCCACCAAGAGGGGATGCCTCCTCAATAAAGGACATAGTCCCATTATGAAAGGAGCCAAAGCTCACCAAGAGTAAGCAAAAATCTCGTCGAAGAAGGGAACTCTCTTGCCCAAAATCCCATGCCCAGGGCCGCCACCAGAAGAAGGGCATGCCAAAGAGAGATGAGGTGCGAGCGAGAATGAGCCCCTCGCTCCCACTCAGCACCTTAAAAGGGTTAAAAAACCCTATGGTGCGTCGAGAAGGCTATCGTGCTGAGAGGGTCACACGCCGAGTGAAGGGATGGCGGGTCGACACCTTAGTCGTTGCTGCACCGAGACCACACCACACTGAGGCCCTGCAGCGTTGAGAGTTCACCACATCGACTTAGTCAGGCGATAACAAGGTTCACAGGCCAATCAATTTGACCCCTGTCCAAACCAAGGTCTAATAAGCTCATACCAGTCAAAATGATGATGGTCACTTCAAAAAATGAACATGAATACATGAAGACTGAAGCGGTAAAAGAATGAAGATATCAAGTTGCAAGGCAACACGCTGAGCAAATAAGCCTGGAGCTACGCATAAATGTATTAAAAGGTAAACCAGTAGGTCCCGTGCTACTCATCTTTCGCTCACGCCACCTGCTGGTGGGGGGCATTTGTTGACATCAAAAAAATTGCAATCAAATGAAACTATAGAAAGATGAAGATAGATGGTTAGTCTGCTGGTAGTCGAATCGAAGATCAGGCTACAATGATGTTCCTTAAAGCTTCGGCCATAATGGAAGGAGGATCGATCACAGTCTATACTTTACCTAGCTAAAGCCTTTGGCAAGAGCTGCTACCCGGTACGGTCGTCATTTCAAACGATCCAGCCAATTAAATCGACTATCAAAGTCAATGGAATTCCCGACAGTTATTCAGCTAAGAGGAAATAGAAAACCTCCACAATATTATGGAAGAAGCAAGAGGATGGGTCTGATGTCACCGATCAACAATGGATAAAAGCATTGTAACTAGAGATTGCAAATTGTTGAAGGCTGGTTGAAGAGTAGCCTATACATATGTGCTCTAACCCATAATCTCTGAATGGTTTTGAAAGAAGCCCATTTGGGTGCCCAAGAAGCCCATTTACCACTCAAGGCACACCGAGCACCATGCTACAAGGCGCGTCGAGATGGCTAGTGCCCCGGGAGAGTGTCGCACCGACCGAAGAGAAGCCTCCCCTTTATATAAACCTCTGTTTCATAACATATAGGGTAGATAATAGAGAATACAGAGAACAAAGAAGAGAAGCTTAGTCGAAGAGAGACTAAAAAAAGAGAGCATAGACTGATAGGTAGAGAGAGTCTACTGAGGAGTGCCTATGGAGTCTATTGCTACGGAGTGTGGATCTTCACTATCTATTCAAGGTGGGAGTCGACCACCATCGCCCTGCGGGGCTACATTCTCCCCACTCTATCCCCCATTTTGAAATCTTAGTCGTTGTGTTTCGTGTATATTTTCCTTTTCTGATGTTAAGCATTGATGTAATTCTGCAAGTTTCGAAGATTGTAAGTCTTTGCGGTGCATATGTACGTTTATTCAATATAATGTAATGAGTCCCGGGAATCTCTCTCTCCCTGATTTTGTGATCCATTCTCTGTGACTGTGAATATCCAATGGCCCTGTATGCAAATTCTTCGAATATCTCCCCGACTATTTTCTAAACCTCTTGCCCATGATGAGGGCCCGAGACAGTCCATCTCGTGGGCTCTTATTTATGAAATAATGAGGGATATGGTCTAGCCACCCTCTGTGTGTTCCACTGTTTCACCTGCTCTCAAGGATTACATTGTGTGGAGCCTCCCGTTCCCTGGGGTGACTTACTTGAAACCAACTAGTGTTATACGTTCCTTTCTCCTGCTAAATCCAGAGCCTTACAAGTCTCAAATTCTCAATTCGAAACCCCCAAGTAAAGGCCTTAAAAGCCTTAAAGCCTTTGAATAAAACCCCCTCGGCGTCTGCCCTTTTCGGTGCCCAAAACTCCATCCTGGCACTGATTGAAAGGTGCGCTAACCACTACCAGTTGTGTCGATTCCCTTCACACGTCGAAACCAGCCCAAAGTTTACCGTGCCGACCACCAACCGCACCGAGTCCCGCTCGCGCCGACTGCCTCGCCGCCGATCCATGTTGCGTATTCACCCCAGATCCTTCAACCCCTTCAAATGATCAGAACGCCCAACCTTCCAGCAGCCCTTAGCAAACCCTAACCCTAAATGCCCCAGCCTCAGAAGTCCATTCCATCCTGAGGAGCAATTGTGATTCTTCTCTCAGACCTATGGGAGCTAAATTAATGGGGCTTTGCCCCTACAGTTTACCTATCTTCAAGACCCTGTCAACCCTAATGGCCCTCGGAGATCTGCCACCGCATGTTCTCTGATGGTTTCTTCTAGGGGATATCAATGAACACCGTGACAGTTGGACACTATCTCATAACATCTTGACCCTTTTTTTTTGGAATTTCGGGCTAAGGATTGCCCGCCTTTCTTTGGCTTCCATCCCAGCACTCCGTGGATGGATGTCCTGTATCTCCCCAGGCATGACCCAAAATAATGGGAGATGCTGTCCAAATGAACTCCGATCTTTGTTATATTAAACCGTTTGCATTTCTAGGCCCATGGGATCTAAAGAGGTCTGCCTCTACATGTCCTCTACTGATTCCCTCCCGGAGATAATAATATCAAATGTTGTAATGAATAAATGCTATCTCAGCTTAGTAGTTCCATCTCATGACAACCAGACATCGATATGCTCAAGTCTTTTGTGGATTTCATCCCGGCTCTGCATGGACAGTTTCCTATTCTTACTCGGCATAGGCCAAGATGAGGGGAGATGCTGCTAGATTTACTCCATATATCTGTATATAATGATGATTGATTGTGCAAATAAAACCACTGAGCGAGCATGCGAATTAATGCCATGTCTATGTATATCCGTCTAGCTCAGTAAAGAATGATGCCTCATTTTCCTTGCCAACATCTGTATGATGCTTGAATAAACCAAAAACCCTTCCTTGTTCCCCTGGTATATAAAATGGTGTTGCGCCAAAAGTCAGGTCACGCCTGGCCAAATGCCCTCACTATGCGTGATGGTGGTCCCCGGACCTAGGTTCTCCGCCTCGTACCAGGAGCCAAGATAATATAACCATAATAAAATTGCAAGTACGTAATCGCATATATATTTCTCTTATCCTGCAAAAGAATAAGCATGACAGTCATATTCTGTTCTGCCCTAGGACGCTCCTACTTTGGCGACTAATCAAGGGTTGTCATTCCTTGGAAGGGCGTAATTAACGTCATAACTTTTATAGTATGGCAGACTTTCAGTCCCGACCGGAATCCCATAATCGACTAACCAAGTCAGATCGAGCGCATAATAAAATTGTCACTCTAGTGACTGGCACGTCTAATGAATAAATCAAATAAATCTGAGAAATATCCATAAAATAAAAAAAATAAATCTCATCCCCCACAAGCTTGGCACGCCCGATGGGATCAAGTCTCCCTTCATCTTTTCGCCAAAGTAAGAGGCATGGCGGCCTCCCCCAAAGTTCTGACTGTGTGCTCATCTTATTCGCAGGAATTCAAATGGAGACTGGACTGGTTTCTTACGTATTCGTCCAGAATCATCGACAACCATGTTCGTGATGGGTACCTGGCGGTGCCGACGGTGTTCGAGTCCATGCCACCAATAGTAGGCTTCCCGAACTGCTTGGGACTAGGATTCGTCGACCTGCTCCAGGTTGATAACAAGGCTGAGAAGACCACTGCGATAGAAGCCGCAAATGCATCAAGAAAGAGGAGATCACAGAAGACTGTTTCATGCACTGTTGTTCCTTGCTATGTCCATCATTTGGACAGGAGGACCACTGCTCCTGCTGCTGCTGGCTGGAGAAAGAATAGTGATAGAAGGAGCCGGACTGCTGCACCTCGAGGACGTCTGTCAACTTCGGGGAAGTCCATGCTGATAGGAGGAATACGGGTGTACCTCAATGGTCGCCCAGCTGAGGCCCTACCTGACCGCATTATTTCGGCGGTCCCCACCAACAACAAGTTTCAAGTGCTGGCCACCAGGAGGGCCAACATGGAGAGAGAAGAAAAGAAGCCGCTACAAGGATGTCATCCAAAAACACAACCACGAACTGATCCAAGTAAGGATAAAACACCCTCTACATCAAGTCCATGAAGGCTGCTGGGGCATTGGTGAGCCCAAACAGTATCACTAAGAACTCATAATACCCATACCTCATACTGAACGCAGTCTTCTCCACATCGGACTCACGGATCCACAGCTAATAGTAACCTGATCGCAGATCAATCCGTGAGAACACTCTAGCAGACTGAAGTTGGCCGAACAAGTCATCAATCCGCGACAATGGATACTTGTTCTTAATGGTCACCTCATTCAGTTGCCGATAGTCAACACACAGCCTCAGACTATCATCCTTCTTCTTCACAAATAATATCGGCGCACCCCAAGGGGAAAAGCTAGGATGAATATACCCCTTGGTGAGCAACTCCTGCAACTACACCCTCAACTCTCTCAACTCAGCGGGAACCATACGGTAAGGAGCCTTCGCCAAAGGTCCCATACTAGGCACAACCTCGATAACAAATCAATCTCCCACTGCGGAGGCAATCCAGGCAAATCCTTGGGAAAAACATCAGGAAACTTGCACACCACTAGAATGTCCTCCACATCCGAACACTGCTGGTCTACCAAGACCATAGAAGCGAGAAAACCCTGACAACCAGAATCAAGCAAATGACGGGCTTGAATAGCAAAAATGAGGAAACGAGGAGAGGTAGATCTGATACCTTGGAAGTAGAATGTGGATCTATGGGGATGCTGAAAATAGACCCTCTTCGGTCCGCAATCCACCACCTCTCCATGGGCCTCGAGCCAATCCATGCCCAAAATTACATCATAGTCCCGAAGGTGCAATGCATAAAGCCTGCCTGGCAAGTTTCGCCCCTCGATCAACACCAGAACCTTCTCGAAACAATACGAGGTGAACATGAAGTCACTGAAAGGCAACTCCACCACCAAATCGCACGACATCTGGGACACCGGGTCCTTGACACTCAGTGCAAAATCCTCTGATATGATCAAATGTGACGCGCCAGAATCGAACAAAAATCGCGCTGCACAACCCAAAATCATAACAGTACCTTTTACAAGCTGCAACGACTCTGCCTCTGCCTTGGTCATGTGTGTAATCTTGCCTCGAGATCTTTGCCTGCCCACACTCGCTGACCGTGGTAGTGGCGGATACTGTCCCTACTGAAAGCGAGTCCTTCGCCTCAGCGCCATGCTCGCCCTGATGCAAAAGACAGAAGACACGAAAAATGACAAAGTCAATAAAACATACGATGCCCTTTGCCAGTGCCAACTGTACATCACCATTGTGGACTAGTGGACCACTGTAATCATTTATGGTTCTCATGTATTCCCATAATCGTGCTCTGATAATAGTTGGAACGAGAGGCCCGATAATCTGAATCCCGAACCGCCACCCACGAGCCCGAAGACGCGAAAGGGTTAAAGGAATGGTGTGGAGATACACGAGAATCTAAAATAATTACAGAATTAAACAGTTTGTATGAATAAGTAGGAAATTAAATTAACATTAAACAAGTTACGTGGTCCACATTAAAATAACAACTCATAATACACCAGTAGTCCACAACTAGTACAGTGACAAGAAGGAAAGTACAACTACATGGGGCATACCCCGGCTCTGACAATTGGCAACTAACCATGGGCACTAGAACCGCGTTGAGCCTCAGACGCGCTCCTCTGAAGCCTCGCCTCACCTGAAACACAGTGTTGATCACGTGGAACTGGACTTTGGTGACGAAGTCGCCAAGGGCCAGGTTAAATTCCGCCACCCCCATGGGCACCTCGCACTTCTGATTGAAGCCTGCGATTTTAACATTCTTGACTTCAACCAAGTGCACGTCGAAGTAATGCTTCTGGTACACCCGGTAAGGGAGTATGTTGACTGTCACTCCTGGGTCGACCAAGACCCTGTTGATGGGCTGTCCATTCAACTGTCCATTCATGTAGAGCGGCCTATTATGACTGTAGATGGGGAGGAGCATGTCATCCTCAGTAAAGGTGACGGCCACTTCCGGTGGTATCTCCGCTAAGCAGGCTTCAAGGTGCGCTGGCATCTGGAGTGCAGCGATGATGGCTTGCCGTGTCTCTTCGTCCAAAGATAGCATTTCCCAAACAGTGAACTGGGCCGGGATCTTCTTGAGGTGCCTGACTATTCGGTCGGCAGCCCGGACCTTGAGCAGCTTCATCTCTTCAGCCTTGCCGCGTTTGCCCCCAGTCGGGACCTGAGGTGTTGGGTCGGGAGATGACTCCCTCATTGGGTCGGGTACAGCTGCCAGGGGCGGCCTGTCCCGACAGGACTCCTCCTTCTCTTGCATGAATTCGGCGAGATTAGGGATGCCGTCAAATTCTTCTATTGGCTGGGATGGGGCCACTGTCGGTAGGACCTGGGGCTTGTTAGCTAGTGGAGCCGGAGGGACGCTGGCTCCCTCAGCTGGCCGGGGTCCCTGTAGACGTTCTTGGCTTTCTGCACGTGACCGCAGAAATTCCGCTAATGAGGGGATGCCCTGGCTCTTCGACTTCCCGGGGTAGAGACCCACCGGTGGAGGGATCTCGACGCCTCGGACCTCGGGCTCTGGGATCCGGTATGGTTGCTCGCCTCTGAGCATGATGTTGCGGCTGTCCTGAGGATAACGGCCCCATTTCTTCCCTGACCGGGTAGCATGTTGAGAGGTAGATACCTCGGCCTGATTCGCTTCCGGTAGGTCAGAGGGCGTCTCTTCCTCTTCCTCGTCCAGAGAGAGGGTGGTGTCAAACAACTCCGAGAGAGTGTTGCAGGCGACGACAACCTCCTTCTTCTTCTTGCCCCTGGGTCTTCTCTTCTTCTTTCTCTTTTCCACGACGATCAGAGACCGCTCGTGGGGGAGTTCGCCCCACAAGGGAGGCTCTTCCTCTGCTCGGGCCTTTACTTTGGGGTTTAGCCCGAGACCCTCGAGCTCCTCCCAAGGGACATACTCCTTCAGCTCGACAGGGTGAATCTCAGGCTGCTCATACTCTTCGAGCCCGTCAATAATGGCTTGGAGTCTTTCAACCGCCGGGTTGACCTCTTTATGGATTTGCACCAGGACCCGCTCCCTTCTATTGGAGGTAGGCCTCCTCACGACCAATCGAGGGGCCATGTCGTGCCAGGCAGGATTCACCGGCGGCGGTGCTGGCTGGGGAGTGACACCCCTAACATGGATTGTCGGGGTGGGCCGAGGGGCCGGTCTTCTTCTATTTCTCTTTGGTACAGATTGCCAACCTTCTTGATCCTGGGCGGGCACTGCCACGAAGGCTTCATAAGTGGCGCGGGTGCTGGCTTTCGCCCATTCTTCCGGTAACTCTTGATATAAGGATATCACGTTGGCCGAAGACGGCATGCTGGGCATCTCATGCGGCTGTGGAGGATCTACCCTATGCTCCCCCATGTCTAACTCCCCTTTTCTTATCACCTGGAGGAGTGAGAACACACTTCCCCCCTGGGGAGGTTGTGCACTCGACCAGTTCTTGACACTGAGGGCCGGTGTTTGATTAAAAAAAAAAAAGGTAGTTGCTTGGGACGTTGGAGCCATAAAAGTATGAGACTTCGGGCCTACTGAAGTAGAGGGGATGGTTGCCAAGCCCATGAGTGTTATGCAACTAGTGATATTGCCTGAGCCACTTGGAGTCCATTGGAAACTGTAGGAACGCTATATGGTGGACATGTGGTGGAGCTAAATGAATGCGAGACAACTCTAGGACCTAGACTTAACCAATATCCAGTACCTGGCAGAGATATCGATCTGAAGACCAATCTCATGCAAGGAGACTACCTTCCAAATAGGCTTAACCTATCTTTCCAGTAACATCTTTTGATATACTGGGTACTGGGATGAAATACAAACCTAGGACAAGATGACCTTAGACTCAAGACTTTTTTTTAAAGCAAAGACTACCCTAGACTCAACCTGCTCTGATACCAATTTGATGCGGGACGGGATGCGACTCGAGACCAATTTGGAAGTGAACCTGAGACTTTAGGCAAGCTCGCGACTCGTCCCTAGCAAGATAAGCATGTGGATCTACGCGGTTGAGAAACTGGCAATGAGTTAGGGTGGTCAACACTCCTTCTTGCCCAAATTGAGTCACGGGATGGGTCACACTCACTCTCGCAGTGGTGATAAAATAATATGATAACTAGCTAGATATCCTATCACTCAAGCAGTGGCTAATAAACACATATACGAAACAAGCAATGCGACTAATAGAGGGGCGAAAACGTACCTCCACGCTCTGGGCGTGGGAAAGACAATCCTGGCTAAGAACTACAACTCCCAGCACAGTAAATGTAATTAATTATAGCAATGAGTTTTATCGCCCACTCTACGCAGGGAGGTAAAGGGCTACAACAGCGATCCGGGAGTACCGATCTCGAGTTGACGGGCAGCATTTTAGGCAGCTCCGGCGGTGTCGACATGCAGCTATTCGGGGCTGACCGGACGGCGCGTGCTGACGATCGTGGGGACCATGCTCTAGTCGGGTGGCCGATCAGGTTAAGATTGGTCCCGTTGCGAAGAGGACTCCTGGAGGGACAATCCCTCAGAAGGGATCATGCTGGATCGCATTATGGAAGGCGAGATGACCCGACTTGTGAGGCGTTGTGGGTTGCTGTCCCGAACCTGTTCTGCAGTTTCAGAACTACGTGACTCGGTGGAAATAATTACTGCGATCAGATCCGATGTCGGATCGATGCGAAACTGGTGCCATTACAAAGCTCTTTCGATGATATACGATCACCTGATGTTATAGGAATTTTTATGTTGTTGTATTCTCCGGGGTTGAATTTAGAACAGGCAGACTTCCTGACTCAGAATAGACTGGGTAGGGTGGGATATGCCTGATAAGGAGGTTAGACCAAGCCACAAACGGTGGATCTGGGACTTGGGAAATTTATGGGTGAGAGAGGGGGAAGAGAGGGTCACGCCCAAGTTTGTTTGTAATTTTTGGAGGTGGTTTGTGTTGGGACTCCTCTGGAGTTGATCAGCAGTATGTAGACTGCTGTGTGCTGAATGTCTTTTGATTGATTGGCAATAGTGGAGTTGACCAGGTTGACTGGAGTTGACTTTAGTGACTTTATCTTGACCATGATAATATTGTGTATTTTGATGAATCTTTATATGTCAGATCATTACCACATCAAATAAAGAAACAAACTTTATAAAAAAAACATAAGGAAAATTTAAACCCAATCCCTACTTGGAGCTGTTCTATACAAACTGCCCCCCCCTCTAAAAAAAAGGAGACTTAAAAAAAAACGGTTAGAAATCCAAAAAAGTGGGGGTCAACTCTAGGAGGGCTGGTGGAAGCTGCGGCCGGCCCCGTTCACATTGCCGAAGAACCCCACCAGATCCTCGCGGTAGGGGAGGAAGGACCGCCGGCGGTCGCCGGCGGCGGCCCCGCCCTTGCCGTAATAGACCCGGTGGGCCGTCACCATGTCCATCTCCAGCACCCTCACCCCGCCCTTGCCCTTTCCCTTCGCCTTCGCCTTCGCCTTCTTCTCGTCCTCCGCGGGCGGGTGCGGTGGCAAGGGGGCGCCGTCCGACGACGGCCTCCTGCCCGTCTTCTCTGTGGCGTCGGCGGAGGAGGAGGAGGAGGGGTGGGGTGGCGCCAGGAAGAGGAATTTTTTACGGCCGTCGCTGTGGCTGCGCCCGATGACGAGGTCGCGGAGGCGCCACCGCTTGGAGGAGGAGGAGGAGGAGGAGTCGCCGGTGGAGTGGCTCCTGCGGCGCATGTCCGGGGACGGCGGAACCGAGTTGGGAGCCCACAGGCAGTAGCTGTCGGCGGGGATGCCCTCCAGCTCGTCCGACTCGGAGGACGACGTCGACGGCGCGTCCCGGTCTTCCATCATCAGCTTCCCGAGGGGCACCCGGGCGGCGGGCTTCTCCGCCTGGTGCCCCCCGTCGGCGGCGCCCCGGTCACGCTCCTGGTGGCCCTGGTCCCCCAGCACCAGTGCGCGGTTGAAGAGGGGGTAGATGGGGAGGATCCGGCCGTTGGCGAAGATCTCGTCGGCGGAGATGGGCTCGAACCCTTCGAAGGAGTCCGCGGAGGATAGCACGGCGAACTCGAACTCCTCGCTGCCGTCGTCGTCGTCGTCCACGTCCACGGGATCCACCGCCTCGTCCAGCAGGAGGGAGGCCTCCTCAAGGACCGGCAACTCGTCCGGCGACTTCCGGAAGCTGGGGGTCGACGCCAGCGACTCCCTGTCCAGCGGCGGCGGCGGCAGCGGCTGCATCTCCCCAGAGAAAACCCTCTTCGCCCTCTTCTCCTTCTTCTTCTTTCTGCTCTTGCTGTCGTGTTGTCGCGGTGGCGGTGGCGGTGGTGAGGGAGAGATGCAGGTTGGGGAAGCAGAGGGGAGGCGTTTGCGGCGTTAATAAGGGCGGGCGGGGGTGGGAGCGAGGGAGGGGTGGTGGTGGTGGTGGGGCCCGGGACACGCGGGAACGAGCGGGGTGCCCGGGTTCCATTCTCTACTCGGCGCACAGGGTAGGAAGAAGGCACACGTGTTAGGGCGGGGACGGGGTTTCGCACGTGGAGCGCGTCCGACCTCTTTTTTTTTTTTTCTAGAAGGCCATTAAGTGGTCGGGGGTGCGTTTGCTTGGGGGAGGTGGATGGAAGGGTGGTGGCTGGTGAAGGCGGACGGGCTTCCGTGGGGAAGCGGTTTCTCGGAACATTGGTCGGTCCCCTACGTATCGTGATGACGTCATCACCTCCAGAATGCCGGTGTTTGTCTTCGGTTGTCTTGCGATTTTAGTTAAGCTTAAGTCGATCTGATTCAGGTCATACTCGTCAATGTTAAAATTTGAGTAAGACCCGAGTTTGAGTCATGTCGAGTTTACATTAAATTAGATTCTATATGTGGTGGAGAGCGTGACCCGAGTGAGACGGTTTTTAGGCTGGTCACCGTAGGGCCCCTTGCCTTTGCCGCCAGAGTCTGGCGGGGGGGAAAACTAGCTAGAGGACCCGACCTAGAGTAGATGGTCTGTGTGTGCACACGTAGTTGGGGGCAGAGGACACGCGCTGACTAGCGTGACCCCGACTAGTCCTTGTTGTGGAACTTCAGCAGGCATCCCGGACGTGGAGGCGTCTGACAAGCTCAAGACCAATGCTCCTATCCAGGGAGCCACTAAAGCTGCTGCTGGCCGAGCTCCGACCATGAAAAACAACGACGTCTCAGCTGAGACGTTGAGCTGCCACGTGCACCATGTGCACCAGACTGCCAGCCCACCTCACCAGGGATCGGCGTCTCACCGGAGGAGGTTTCGGAGGAATAATGCCAGCGCTACCCCGGGGCGCCAAATCTCTAGCTCTAGGAAATCCATGACCGTCGGGAGCATCCGAGTCCACCTCGATGGGCGGAGGTCTGAAGTAATTACAGACCGCATAGTACCAACTGTTCCAGTCTGTAACTCTTTTCAGGGGCTGGAGAAGATGAAAGGGAAGGTGATGCCCGCCGTCCCAGCGGCCCCACCGAAGAACATGTCGATTTACAAGCCGGCTAAGCTCAAACAAGTATGGATTCCCAAGGAAGCCTAGACCGTTGTGCCCACCCAAGCTAGGCCACGATGCACCCACCTAAGGAGGGCCCGATGAGATGAAAGGGTCGAGATGATGACCCCGGCCTACCAGTCGGTAGTTGCCGCACCGACCCCATCGAAAAATGCCTATCTCCAGCACCGCAGGCACTGACACCAAGCCACCCGCCCGGAGCTTGTGGCTTACACCCCGGCTGCTGTTCCCAGCATGCAACCGCCGGCTGCTCTCCCAGACCAGGAGTGGGAAGGGATCGAGCAAGCCATGAGGAACTACCTCCGAGGCCCGGGGAGCACTCCTTTGGGTCGTCAGAGACTACTGGGGGTAGTGGCCTCCGCATTCCAAGAAGAAGAAGAAGCCCGACCTGTACCCAGCGCAGAATCGTGGAACCACTCTGAGGAGCTACATCAGTCCCCTTCGCGGGAGGAAGCAGAGCCCCAAAGATGGTCTTCGATAGACTGGTGTTCCCAGGCAGGCTGTCAAGGAGAGTAGAAGAAACCAGAACTGGAGAGTTTACACCTGTAGAATGGCAGGGGTGTTCGGCCGATATGGGGCTCTACCCACCGACCCCGAAGACGTGGCCAGACTCACCGCAAGACCCGGCCCTCTCACCAGAAGTGGGAGAGCAATGGGCAAAGTAGCACAAATGGGTGCCGAAGAGACCTCCCGTGACGAACTGATGGGGGCATCACTTACCCCTCCACATTTTTTCGAAGCTCTAATGGATCTTCGGCTTGTGCCATTGTGTTCTCCACATTTTTCTCAGTCAATCCATGTAATTTTTTTATTTTATTTGAGTCATAAACTATATAATTTTTCCTTTATTTGAGTCTGGTACCTAGGTATAAGGGTCATTTACCTAAGTCTTGAGTCATGTGGTTAATTAAGTAGTCTCATGGGCCCAACTAATGGGCTAGGCCCAAGGGCGCCCCTCCCTGGTCTATCTGGTCAATGTGTCAATTGTCTAGGGTCAATATGGTCATGTGAAAAGTCTAGTCCCTATAAATACCCCCCTTCAGCCCCTCATTTGTAATCTTTTGGTCAAACGGCTAGGAGGCGTGCCGGCGAAGGAGTGGCCAGGCAGCGTGCCGGCGGAAGAGCGTGCCGCTGAAGGAACGGCTAAGGGGCGTGCCGGCGAAGGAGTGGCCAGGCAGCGCGCCGGCGGAAGAGCGTGCCGCTGAAGGAACGGCTAGGAGGCGTGCCGGCGAAGGAGTGGCCAGGCAACGTGCCGGCGGAAGAGTGTGCCGCTGAAGGAACGGCTAGGAGGCGTGCCGGCGAAGGAGGGTGAACTTGGGGGTGTACCGGACAGGAGATTGAGTGTGTACCGTTGAAGGATATGAAGGGCACACTTCTTCTAATTATTTTAAGGCCTTTCTTTTCTTCCTTTTTCTCTTCTCTCTTTTCCCCCTTAATTAACTGATTTGCGTGGTTAATAAATGGGTTTTCTATATCGCCTTACCTTTCACGTTGTTCTCAGTTTCTTAAGCCCATTTAGAACATTCACAGTCGACTGTCCAGTTTCTTCACTACTCCCATTGGCCCTTCAACGTATTACAATCCGTGGCAAAATTTCGACAGCAACTCCCCTTGACCTAGGACGTAAGGGAGGTACAGGGAACGCGCCCACAAGGAGTGGCGGAACCCGTCTATTAGAGGTGGGCGTCCGGAGACGACAACACCTTCAGTAGGCCATCGGAGAAACCCGAATAAGAACAACGGAAGAGGGAGTCAATGAGCGGGGTATACGGGGAAGCTCACTCCAACGGAGAACAATACAAAGAGAAGAAGTAACCAGAGGAGAGAACAAGAACTGAAGATTTTCTTTACTCATGATGAACGGGGACCAGACACACCAAGGACCAAAGAACAAGCACAAAGAGAAAGGGGGAGACGGAGGCAAAGAAAAGAGGGGGGAGCAGGGGTTTTAGCAGAGGCACTGGCCCCCCATTCTTCCCCTTCCCTACTACATTTCTCTCTCTCTCTCTCTCTTACTCTCTTCTCCTGAAGATCGCCGGAAGGAGGAAGCTCCTTCTTCTTCTTCTCTTCTTCTCTGTATCTGCCTCTGTATGTCTGCCCGTCTGTCCGTGTGTCTCTCTCTTCTCTTTTTTGTTCTCCTTTTTTTTTCTCTGTGTGTGTCGTTCGCCGGTGCAGAGGGGCTTTTATACCCAGCGGCACAGGGCCCTTCGAACACGGGGCGACGAAGGCGGGAAAGCGATGTATTTATGGGGATTTGACTTCCCTTTGTCCTCGTTGACAGGGGGATAAGCAGCGTGACTTCCTCCTGGGGTGACACCTTAGCACGCTCACTGCGCGCCAAGGATCCGTAGGGCGTGGGCGTGAGATTTTCCCTGCCGGACGGGTCGTGGAGAAGGCGTGCCGCTGGAGAATTAGATCCTACCGTTGAGGGGCAGTTAGGGTGTGCCGTTGAACAGCACTAGAAGCGTGCCGCTGGAGCGCTTGACAGGGTGCGCCGTTGAAGGGTTTTCAAGGGCGTGCCGTCGGACAGCACTAGAAGCGTGCCGCTGAAGGAGCCTTAATAGCGTGCCGTTGAAGGGCAGTTGATGTGTGCCGTTGAAGGGCACTTGAATGTGTGCCGTTGAAGGGCAGTTGATGTGTGCCGTTGAAGGGCACTTGAATGTGTGCCGTTGAAGGGCAGTTGATGTGTGCCGTTGAAGGGCACTTGAATGTGTGCCGTTGAAGGGCAGTTGATGTGTGCCGTTGAAGGGCACTTGAATGTGTGCCGTTGAAGGGCAGTTGATGTGTGCTGGATAGAAGACTTCTACAAATCACTCAACACCCAGGGCTGGGTTTCTCCATTGAAGACTATCAAGAAATCAATATGATTTCCTCCTACATTGTAATGAGTGAAGACCCCCCGGGGGCAAACTATGATGAATACATAGGAGACTATGAAATAGCTAAATCATCGACTGAATTAAAGGGCCCGGGCCCATCTCGGCCATAGGCGCCTGACGATCGTAGAGCTGCCACTCCATGCAAATGTTGGGAGTCCATCTCCACGGAGGCAACCACAATCCCCAGCAACAACTCGCAAGAGGCAAAAGCTAAAGAAATTCATTCCATCCTTGAGGATGCTCCACCCATAAGTCAGTGTCCAAGCTACACAAGGCATGCACGGTCAGCACCATGGCTGCTCATCCAACCCGACCAGTAGCCAACTGGCTCGTAACAAGGTAGAGCTGAAGTCTCGGCGTTAGGCGATATAAGGCAAGAATACATCTATGAGGCCCTCAAAGTTGAAGAAGATGATGAAGGCTTTGTAGACTTACAGTCGGCTCCTCCAGAAATAGAAGATGGCGGCCAAGCCACTGTCGACGAGTTGATCGAAATAAACCTCGACACCAAGGATGATCCCAGGCTGACCTTTCTCAGTGCCCTTTTGTCACTTGAAGAGCGGGGGCAGTATGTGAAGCTACTCCAAGAATTTCGAGACTGCTTTGCTTGGAATTACAAAGAGATGCCAGGCCTTAGCCCTGCAGTCGCCAAGCATAGCCTGGCCATCGACCCTAAAGTCGAGCCGGTGAAGCAGTCACCCCAGTGAATGAAGCCCGAATTGATAAGTCAAATCTGCAAGGAGGTCGACAAGCTGATAGATGTTGACTTCGTAGCGGAGAACCAATACACTACATGGCTGGCCAACATTGTGCCTGTCAGGAAGAAAAATGGCCAGATCTGAATTTGTGTGGATTTTCGGGACTTGAATAAAGTCTGTCCTAAAGATGATTTCTCAGTGCCAATCACCAAAGTAATGATCGACGCCACTGCCGGCCACGAGGCCTTGTCATTCATGGACGGAACATCCGGCTACAATCAGATCTAGATAGCTGAGCATGACAGAATCCATACAACCTTTCGGTCACCTAAAGGGATTTTTCATTACAAATGGATGCCCTTCGGCCTCAAGAATGCTGGCGCCACCTACCAAAGGGCAATGACAAAAATATTTGACGAGTTGCTCTACAGCAAAGTCGAATGCTATATCGATGATTTGGTCGTCAAGACAAGGAAGAGGAAGGACCATCTGGCTGACCTCAGAATTATATTTGAAAGACTGCGGCTACATGAACTGAAAATGAATCCGATGAAGTGCGCTTTTGGCATCTCCAGTGAAAAATTCCTGAGTTTCATCGTCAGATACCGGGGAAGTGAGATAGCCCTACAAAAATCAAGGCTATTCAGGAGCTACCTCCTCCAAGAAACTTGACAGAATTACAGTCATTGCAAGGCCGGCTAGCCTACGTCCGTAGGTTCATCTCTAACCTGTCTGGGCAGTGTCAGTCGTTCCACAATTTGATGATGAAAGATACCTCATTCCAATGGAGCGAAGAATGTCAAAGGGCTCTTGACCAGCTGAAAGAATATTAGAAAACCCCACTAGTCCTGGGGGCACCTGTTAAAGGGCGGCCATTGATCCTCTACATAGCCACCACTAAATATTCTCTGGGGACAATGCTGGCCCAAAGCAAAATTGGGAGGGGGGAAGAGAGAGAAAAGGTGTAACGACCCAAGATTCGGATATCGGGAAGACCTGATACCATTCAAATCTTGGCCCACTGCCCACGAGCTAGAGGGCTCAGAAAGGCTAAAAAGATCGGTGTGGTATACACAGAAATTAGAAATAAAGTAGGACAACAGATATAATAATAGAAATAAACGACTATAACAGAGTCCAGTCCAACAAAAGTACTGTTTAAGGCAGAGAACGTACCAAATGCCAAGTGAACACTCGGCCCGACATGCTGGCAACTAAGAACCTCCACGCTACACCCTTGAACCTCGAGGAAGAACCATCGCACCTAAAAACTAGGGGTGAGCCTCCTATCACTGGCTCAGTAGGGTTCTCGCGGAACCCCAACCGAAAATAACGACGGTACAGAAAGCAGCAACTACAGCTAGAACAACAGTAACCGTAGGAATAGTAAACTCGGTGGCTGGTAAGATCTCGGCTCTACAGCTACTCCTACTGTATCGAAACGGAACTAACACCCCGATCCCATGGTCGGGGAATAGCCAGACACGAACCACTAGACTACGACCGCCCTAGTCACGCTACTAGAAAAATGACATGATGCCACTGTCGTGGAGGTCTGTCCTCACAGACAAGGACCCACCGAAACCACGCTGTCAGGAAATGCAATCACGACCTCACCGTCATGAAATCTACGCCGTCTAGGGAGAAGTCCTCGGTGACGCTCACCGGAAACCCTAGACCTCAATTCCAGGAGAATGCCCAGAACTACACACGAAACTCCTTCTCGTAGATGGGAAATAGAAACCTGTGACACGACAACTCACGTCACGTGATGGGAGTACCGCCCACCAGAAGCAAGGCTGGATGTGTCCACTGACGACTTAGTCCGCAGCCTCAGGTATCTCTCTACGACATCTCAGGCGGAGACTGAGACACCGTACAGTAACTAGGAACACAGAACAATGACTAGCTGAGATCGCACTCGCCAGTGCGGGTCCGCTGCCCTCAGCCAAGTGTGCATACACAGATCATACACCCTAGGTCGGATCCTCTAGCTGGTTCTTCCCCCAAAGCCCAGACTCAGGCTGTGCGTGGGGGCCCTACGGTAACAAGCCTAAAAATCATCTCTCTCGGGTAAGTCGCTCCACCACTCTCGGGTGAGTCAGCACACGCGTGCCGTAAGAAGGCTACGACCAGTGGGGGCTCACAGAATGTGGATGCAGAAAATCACGCATGCACCCATCGTGAGTAACGTGAAGTAACAGGTGGCTCAAAGCCACCAGACTCTGGATAGCCCACTAGACCTACTAAACTTAACGGTCCTTGAGTTACGAAACTCGGGTCAAGACTGTCGCACGTAACGGTACAACACTATCGATCTGGCCTAATCCCTAGGTCTGAAACCACTGTGACACGATTCCCAAGGTTGCTCATCAATCGCCAAGTTAATCCCTCATCCAAGGGAGACACAGAAAATCTCCAGCCCTAGGCTGGTTGACTGAACTTATAGTTCAAGGCCATACACTTGGCCCACGCGAAAATCACTTTTAGAAAAAACTCACATTGTGCGGGAAGGCCCACCGCACTCGTACTGACTCACGATGACTCGATCTAACACAAACACGAAAGCTCAGAATACACACGGGATCACCCGAACTCCCAAGACCCATGACACGCTAATCGAGGTAACTCGATATCTCCTGTAATGCCCCA
>JANBPO010002683.1:0-42794 GCA_024336825.1 Amorphophallus titanum
TTTACAGGCTAGCCACCCAGTCCCAGTCCCAGCATCGTGGCTTCAACGCCTCTACAGGCCAGTCACCCAGTCCCAGTATTATGGCTTCAACACCTTTACAGGCTAGCCACCCAATCCCAGTACTAGTCACGAGTTCTAATGACATAAAGACAACCAACATGCAGGCGTCGACCCATAACCGACGCATTCCAGAACCAATTTTTGACCCTGGCCTCATAGGTCGCCACATCTTAATGAACCTACGCTAACCCCATACAACATGGGCCCTCCTCTTCAAGGAACTAGCCCCCAGTGTTTGGTCTCCTCCCCTACTCTCCCAAGTACTCAGCCCTTAACTCCCTTCATTCAAAACCCGAATCCAGTTTGCCCAAAAATCGGGTAAACCCGACTCATTGCCCCCTGTACCAGTACGTGGTAGGGAAGAATCAAGCAGACTAACGGTAAGTGGTCGCTAGTCCCTGCATCCAACACTATTCCATGGAACAAGAAGTGGAACAACTCAGCAAATAACAACATCAAAATCTGAAATTTGTCATTAATACTCTGTAAAAGGGAGCCCAAGACATGCCCTTGGGGTAACAAAAGATGTACAGTCCGGATAACAAAAAAGAGGGGAAGAAGTGATACAGTCACAGCCTAGGCTCGCTCCCCTCAAGCGCCGCCAGGCGAGACTCCGTAGCAGCCAGCTCCACCTCCAAGGTCAACGCAAGCTGCACGCTCGCCTGGGCCCTTGTCTCGGTAGTTCACCACTCGGCCCTAGCGAGCTCCACGTCTCGTCGCTGCTCCTCCAGGGCCTTTTCCAAGGCCTCCGCCCTGCTCTCTACCTCGCTCAGCTGCACAGCATAGTCCCAAGCAAGTGACACGGCCGCATCTGTGCACCTCCTCTGCTCGGCAGCCACCAATGCTAGTCGAGCCCTTTGCTCCCGCACCTCCTGGACGGCTGCCAACCGCCAAGCCCTCTGCTCCTGAGCCTCCAGGAGCCGCAGGTACTCCACCCAGATGTCGGCCAAGCCAGACATCCAGAGCTCGCGAGGGAATCCAAGGCCATGGTAGCCTTGTGTGTAGTCCCTCAGCCGTTGTCGAAGCTCCTCTGGGGAAGGCAGGGGATCACCTCCTACGTAGCCCCGGGCTCGCTGGAGCAAGGCCACACCCACGCTGGCATCCAGCAGTGGCTCCGGTGGTGAAACAGACATAGGCCAGTCGATCCCTAGCTCTAGGGAGGAGTGACCCATCTCAGCCAGCACACTGAAAGAACCTGCACAACCCGACCAAACACAAAACGGATTAGCAACGTTTAGGGCTTCCCTATGACAAGACAAGGTGAAAAACCTGAGAAAGGTCCTAACTCTCACTTGGTGTGGCTCCCGCCGCGCCTGCAACATCCTCGCTCGGGGTCAGTGAGGGTAACCTCTCCTCCACCTCGGCAGTATCCCCTACTGGAGTCGGAGAGGGCAGAGGCTCCCCTGTAATCCGATCGTCCCCAGTGGCCATGGGGGAGATGAAGGGCTCTCCCCGATCCTCCTCGACAGGAGCCGGCACGTGCTCCTCCTCAGACTCCAGTCCTGGACATAACACAAAATGTCAACACTCTGTCATAAACTCTACATCAAAGCCAATGAGGAGGAGAGAAGGAGCTGTATATACCTTCCAACGCCGCCTCCATCTCGGTGTCCCCGGCAGAAGAGGCCTCGGAGGAAGAAGAGCTCAAGCTTGAGCTCTCTACGGGTTCCCACTCGCGGGCTTCACCCACCAAGTACATTGGAATGCTTCTGGGAACAACATGGGACAAGCTATCCCAAGCTTGTAGAACTGCATGCTCCATCGCCTTCACAACCCACGGCTCTTGCCTCTCCCGAGACCGTGACTACTTAATAAAGCGGAGCAAGTGCCTGTCCTTTGGGAAATCTCCCCTATAGCTCCCTATGGTGCAGTCAAAGATGAAACCCTTCTCAATCTTGGCAAGCCTCTGAATGTCCATGCTTTCGGTGTCCGAGCCCGAGGTCTTGGCCAATGCCGCCACCTCGGCATGATCCTGATCTAAATCTTCGACATTGAGCCATGTAACCACTAGCACCAGAGGTAGAGGGACGCATCTGGCACCAGCAGCAATGGGAGTAGAAGAACAACTTGGAGCAGCCATTTGTCTGCAGAGTGCAATAAACAAAGATCAGAATAAACTGCAGATGAAGAGAAATTGAAACCATAAAGAGAGGGGAAGGATCCACTGAAAGAAAAAGGGGAAGAGAAGAAAGAAGTAGCTTAAGACTCCTTTGCACGGGTCTTCCCCGGCATGCCCTGAGCAACCTTCGCCGGCACACCCATGGTGGCCTTCCCTGGCACACCCTATGGGTCTCCCCCGGCACACCCTACGGGTCTTCCCTGGCACGCCCTAGTGGCCTTCCCCGGCACACCCTACGGGTCTTCCTTTGCACGCCCTGAGCAGCCTTCCCTGGCACACCCTGTGGCGGCCTTCCCCGGTACGTCCCTGACCCTTCGTCAGCACACTCCCTGGCGCCTTCCCTGACACGCCTGCAAAGGTCTTAGCCTAGCACACTCCATGTCTTGCCCGGCACACTTGGTGCTCGTTCCCCGACACAGTCTTGGCAAGCCCTACCAAGTGCTACTAATAGAAGGACAAGGGTGAGGAATGAATGAAGAAAGAAAAGGGGGGCATGATGAATGGAAGTGATGGGTGATGAAGACTACAAGGGGACTCTACTACAGTTGAAACTAACAAGACATCAATAATTTCTAACATAATTTTGGCAGAGTTTCCCCTAGGCCAGAGGCATAAGGGGAAACACGGGCGCACGTCCATAAGGAGTGACGGCCCCTAACAAAGTGATGGTGGGCCCCACGGGGCAACACCAGAAGACCTATGCTTGAGAGAGTATCTTTTGCTCCTTAACGACACAGTCCCCATGCTCTCCCCGGCACAGCCTGAAGTTGCCCTTCCTCGGCACACTAAACCCCCTCACCGGTACACTCTTAGGAGTCCTTCCCCGGTGCATCCCCTATGCTCTTCCCCGGCACAGCCCGTGGGGCCATGTCCAGCACACCCCCTCAATAGGCTTCCCCGGTACACTCCCATGGGCCATTCGTCGGCACACCTGTGCCTCACCTTCCCTGGTACGCCCGTGACCCACCTTCCCTGGTGCACCCATAGCCTCCTCACCGGCACATCCGGAAATGGCTCCCCCGCCCACAGCACCGGCGACGGAGAAGAAGGTGGAGAAGAGAGGAGAAGGAGAGATGAAGATGAAGAGGAAGAAGAGAGGGAGAGGAAGGAGCCTAGGGCTCCGACGTTCCGCCCAAGGCAAAGAAGAGGAAAGAGAAGAACAGGGGGAGAAGAAAGAACGGGAGAGGGAAGCGAGAAGAGAGAACAGGAAAGGGGGGCTTCCATGGCGGTGCCCTCACCACGGATGACGCCGACGGTAGTGCTGTAATTCTAATTCGTTATGCAACTCCTCGACAAACTCCCCCAACCCTTACGGGGCCTCATCAGCCTCTTGGGTGGCGTCCCCAGTTCTTGACATCGGTATATCGATTTAATCAGTATATCGGTGTCCGGATCTCTAGGTCGTTATAGCAACAGTCTGGGCTTCCCTAGGAATCCAGACTTATTTGAGCTTAGTCGGCTTGTGAACCGGCATGTTCTTCGGTGGTGCAGTCGGGAGGGCGAGCATCACCTTCTCCTTCATCTTATCCAACCCCTAAAAGGAGTTGCGGACTGGAACAGTTGGTATGATGCGATCTGAAATTGCTTCAGACTTCCGCCCATTGAGGTGGACTCGGATGCTCCCGACGGTCATGGATTTCCCGACGCTGGAGATTCGACGCGCCGAGGTAGTGCCAACATTACCCCTTCGCAGCCTTCTCAGGTGGGATGCCGATCCCTGGTACGGTGTGCCGATAGCCTGGTGCATGTGATGCACGTTGCAGCTCAGCGTCTTGACTAAGATGCCATTGTCGTTCTTGGCCGGGGCTCGGCCAACAGCAGCTTTAATGGCTCCGTGGAGGGGAGCGTTGGTCCTGGGTTCGTCGGACGCTTCCACGTCCAGTTGGTTGACAAAGGCCACCCCAAGGAAGTTGGGGAAGCCGACCACGGGAGGGAAGCTCCCGAAGCTGAGGGGGATGGTGAGGTACCCGTCCTCGACATGGCTCTTAACAGGTTGTGAGCTGAAGGTGGTTGCCATCCTCGGCGTCAAAGTACGATTTTCCTGCATTTGTAAAAATGACGCAATTAGTATTACAAAAAGGGGGGCGCAGGGCCCCTAATTTCGGCAAAGAGATGAAGGGTGGATGTTGGTCCCACCGGGCGTGCCAGACTTGTGGACACACTTATTTTCGAAGATATTCGTCTGTTAGTTTTTATTCGGTTTGTTAAGTGCGTGGGCATGCCAGTCATAAAGTGACGATTTATTCGGGCTTCGTGGAAGCCCATGGTGCACTCAATCTGACTTCGTCAGGTGATTGTATAGTTCGGGTCGGGACCAAATCCCACTGTGCCATAAAGGTCACGACGTTATTTACATCCCCCATATGAGGGAACACCCTTGATTAATTGCCGAAACTAGGGGCCCTGCGGCCGAAAGAAATAATGCTAACTGCAAAGGAAAGAGGCAGGAATAAATCACACAAGAGCTTGTGCCGAGACACGGGCAACGGGCATATCGGTCATTCATAGACCCTTTCATATTCGGACGGGAGTCCGTGGAGAGAATGCGGTGAAAATTGAGATAAATCCATTCAGATGTCTGCCGAGTCCACGGCAATTTTAATGATGATCCAGAAAAGATCTGGTTCGGCAAACGGGTCCAGTTTAATCAGAATGTCGGCCCGAGGTAAGGCCGGGTCATGGCCATTTTGGGCTAATTCCCGAGACTCAGGCCCGACTTACAGGGGCGGCATTATTGTCCCTTCAGCACCAGGTCACGGGGGAGACGGGGCTGCAATATAGAATCTTATTATTATGATTAGTGGAGCCCCTGATTATATTTCTTTGCTGTCCATTTCCCCTTTCTTTTTATGCATTTAGTGATGGGGTCATCACCATCTGATCCCACACTTGGGGCCCGTCTTTTCACCACGGGGACATCCAGCATGGTCAAATTGTCTATCTTCTAGTCCTATGTAATTTTTATTTGAGTCATTTGATGTACCTAAGGGACTCAAATGCACCCTAGACAACCTATGGCTCTGATACCAAATTTGATGCGGGACGCTATGCAAGCTAGGACTCTATATGCAGACGCGACTAAATGGACAACTAAGACCAGCAAGTTTGCAGTAGATCGAATGGCGTAGACTCGACACTTAACGTTCCCAAGAAGAAAATTACGCCAATCAACAAGAAACTATAGCTCACATGGATCCCAAGAGAGGGAAGCATGTCGATCCGCACGGTTGAGAAACCGGCGAGGTCTAGGGTGGTCGTCTCCACACTCACGACTCGAATGAGTCGTGGGATGGTCTCACTCTCTGACCGTGGCAGTGACATACTAAATATAAGAGCTAGGTGCCTATGATCTCAAATGCAGCGGCGTCAAGAAACCATACTAAATAAGCAAGCTAACTAAGCAAGGAAGCAGATGCATACCTCCACGCTCGGGGCGTGGGGAAGATGCCCTGCCAAATCACACAACCACCCAGTACAAAGTCAAATAGAGGTACAACCCAACACAAGCACCCACTCCTCGCAGGGAGGTAAAAGGCTACACAGTGATCTGGGGGGCGTGCGAGGTGGGGTGATGGGCCATGGGTCGGTGTAGCTTGCCGTCCATGACCCGATGTAAACTGGTACGAGAAGGGACCAGCGACAAGGATGGCGCATCACGGAAGCCGGGGAAGGCACCAACGTCCCTAGAGATACGCTGTTGTGGATGGAGATTCTCCGAGATGAAGAGGGAAGTCAACGGCACCGGCTGGAACCTCCGGAGTGGCCTCGAGTCGCAGGCAGATTGCTCATCGATCTGCAGGCGCCCTAGGAGGCAGCAAGAAGATGAGCTCGGTACGCCACCTTCTTCACATCCTCTGCTCACGAAACTTGTCATGGACGTTTCTGGGGATGTCCCATGGATGCCAGTCGAATGGTGACTACAACTGAGCTCCGGGGTAGTCGTGGCGAATTTTGTAGCAGGCCCTATGCAATCTGGCCAGTCCTCGGGTAGCAGGACAGTGGACCGAAGATCGAGCTGGAATCGGGGCTTCCTAGAGGCGAATGGGGCGGGTTTTTCTCTGGTGGATAGCTGATAGATGTAGGATGACTGGGTAGTAGGGCTGGGGTGGTGTACAGTGGAGGTTTTGGGCGTGGGATGCGCTGGAAATCAGCACTCAGTCTGCAGGCCTATGCAGGACAACAGGGAACCAGGAAAGTAGGACAGTAGTACGCAGGGCAAACGGGGTCCAAGTGACTTGAAATTTTTATAGTGGAAGGCGTAGCATGTGAGAAGGATGTGTACCAATTTTTATATCATCTGGGTAAGGTTTAATGGTCAAAAAAATTATTGTGGACTGGTTCTATTCTGTCGGGTTGCACTAGGATAGTTTGTGCAACCAAAAGGGATATGAAGAGAAGTTTTTGCACTGAGTGAATTTTTGGATGAGGTTTTCAGGTAAGGTTGGGGGACATGTGGCGAAGAAAAGTTATGAAGAGGTCAAGGTGGCCAGGGGTCAGGAAGAGGGCACTCCAGGCTGATCTTTGTAGTTCTTGTTTCTTGCAGGTCTGCACAGGGACAGTCTGCGCAACAAAAAGCTTACTAAAGGATTTTCCTAAAATGGATGAAGTTTGGCATGGGGTTTTTTTGGTTGTCTTGGGGACAGGGAGAGGAAGAAAACTCAAGAAGAGGATGAGTGGATATGAGGATGGGAAGGAAGGGTTACCCAAAAAGAAACTCGCAGGAATGTAGCTCATGTAGGAGCAAAGGCCAGTTCTGGATCTGATCCAAGAACTGATGTAAAATCAAACCTACACTCACACTACCTCTCTAATCTTTCTCACTCACTCTCTTTCTTTTTCTCTGCTCTCTCTCTCTCTTTACTGAGAAACCCTCTTCAGATTCTAATGCTCTATTTTTCTCTTCAACTCTTCTTCTACTTCTCTTTTTGCTCTGGCTCACTTTTTCGAGCTCTTGGATCACTCTGTATGCTCTCGCTCAAGCTTGCTCAATTCAAAAGCATGATCACCGCTCTCGAATGATATAGGTCTTCTATTTATAGAGCCTCAGAGATTCTGTGGTCCCAATAGAGTTGTCAACTTGGCGCGTGGAGGGAATGTTCCGGCCAAGAGAACTCTGGAATTAGCTTTCCACGTGTCAGAAGCTGAAGGTGTGCTGTCCACGTGGCTGAAACTCCAATCCGAATTAGCCTTGGATCACGTGCCTATAAGTTAAGAGCTTGAACCACGTGATCGTGCTAAGTGAGAGGTGTGCTGCCTTTCATACATTTGATTCTGGGTCCATTTGTGACTTAAGTCCCTGCCAATCAAGACAAAGACATTACATCAAACACTTTGTCAGCATAGGTGAATATTCAATATGTATTGACCTATCAAATTTGGGTCATGACATAGTTAACGAAGTAGAATTAAGATGCTCAGACTTTGGTTCAAATGGTGCAAAATATGCACTGACCTGGATGTATGCACAGACCTATATTATGCATGTGCATGGACTTTTATACATGCGCAAACATGAACTTCCAAATATGCACAGACTCTAGAATGTACAAGATAAATGTGCATCGACCTGGTCTATGTACAAGGTGGATGTGCATCGACCTTACATGCATATTTGGAAAATATGCATAGACCTTATATGCTGGATGCAAGATATGCTCCGACCTTAGAAGGCATGACACACAAAGTGCTTCGACCTCTATAGTAAAGGTGCTCCGACCTTTTATTGCACACTAGCACATATGCTCAGACTTGCAATTGCAAACTAGCACACATGCTCAGACTTACACTTGCACAGACCAAACATGCTCAGACCTGTATGAGGCAAGATGCAAATGTGCACCGACCTGGACAATGCATGTGCGTAGACCTTGCCTTGCACAGGACACAATGTGCATTGACCTTGCTTTGCACGAGGGACATGTGCACAGACCTTCTATATGCTCAATGCAAAGGTGCACAGACCTTAGAAGATAAGATGTAAAATGTCCTTTGACCTTAATATGGCCAAGGCAAAACATGCATCGACCTTAGTATACAGCACAGTAAACATGCATCGACCTTTATTTATGCAATACACAAAATATGCGTCGACCTTTATATGTAACACAGTGAATGTGCATTGACCTTTATATGCACTACAAGAAATATGCGTCGACCTTTGTTAAACTATGTGGAAACATACATCGACCTTTGACACTTAAGACCAAAACATGCACGGACTTGATGAGAAGATCGAAGGAATGTCCGTTGACCTTAGTTGATGGCGCTAGCAAGGGGAACCCAGGTCATAGTGGCGGTGGATGGTGCATTCGAGATTGCAAAGGGAAGGTCTTTCTTGCCTTCATGCACTACTATTGTCACGTCCCGAGCCTTTATTTACAGCGAAAGACTCGCTCGGGGGAACGCGAACAGCTGGCATGGTGACGCTGGGTTGCCACGTGCACCATATGCAACAGACTGCCGGCCTGTCGCACCAGGGGTCAGCGTCCCATCGGAGGAGGTTCCGGAAGAACACTGCTGGCGTTGCCACGGGACACCGAATCTCTAACTCCGACAAGTCCGTGACTGTCGGAACCATCCGGGTCCATTTAAATGGGCAGAGGTCCGAGGCGATCCCGGACCAAATAATACCAACCATCCCAGTCTGCAACTCTTTCCAAGGACTGGAGAAGATAAAAGAAGGGCAGGCGCCCGTCATTCTGGCCGCCGCACCAAGAGACATGCCAGCTTGCAAGCCGGCGAAACTGAAGCAAGTTTGGGTTCCCAAGGAAGCCCGACCCACGGCACCTGAGCAGGCAGGGCCCAGCCGCTCCTGTGATGCGAGGGAGCTAAGAGACGAAATGGCCGAAGAGACGGCCACGACCCGCCAATCGGCAGTCGCTGTACTAGCACTGCCCGAAAATGCCCGTCGGCGACGTCATAGACATCGTCGCCATGCTGACCGCCCGACGTACACAAACTGCACCTGCCCTGACGTCGTCACCGACACCCAACCGCCGGTCGCTCTCCCCGACCAGGAGTGGGAGGGGATCGAGCAGGCCATGAGAAACTACCTTCGGGACCCAGGCAGCACTCCCTTGGGTCGCCAGAGATTATTGGGGGCAGTGGCCTCCGCCTTCCAAGAAGAAAAGGAAGCCCGGCCCCTACCCAGCGCGGAGTCGAGGAACCAGTCGGAAGAGCGACGCCAGTCCCTTGTACGGGAGGAAGCACTGCCCCGACGGTCGATTTTCGACAGGCTAGTGTTCACGAGCAGGCCGTCGGGGAGAGCAGCAAGAAGAAGCAGAGGCTGGAGAGTCTTCACCTACAATATGGCAGGGTTCTCTAGCCGGTACGGGGCTCTGCCTACTGATCCTGAGGAGGTGGCCAGGCTTGCTGTCAGGCCCGGTCCCCTCACCAGGAGGAGAAGAGCGGCAAGTGAAGTGATGCGGGCGGGTGTCGAAGCGACCTCCCCCCAAGATCCTCTCATGGCCTTGGCGGCTAATGTCATCACCACTGGGGGTACGAGCGGTGGACCCTCTACATCATCCGAGGATGCCCCGACCGAAGAAGTAGGCAGTATGCCCACTCCTTCCACAACCGACCCCGCCATGCTATACATGATACAACAATATCAGCGGGAGAACGAATTGCTAAAGAAGCAACTCAACGAGAGGAATGCCCTGCCCTCGATGTCTGCCCAGACTGAGGTTTTGCCAGAGGTGCCCGGGGGCAATGGGCAGTCCTCCGAAGTAACCTTGCCGTCGGCATTTTCACCGACCCCCAGCTTCCCTGCGGGCGTCCCCTTACAGTAGGCACAGTATACAGTCCCACTGCAGAGCCCGCCTCCCCAGGGGTCTCCTGCAGCCCCTCAGGCGGCTATGCTGACCACTCCGGCGGTGCAGCCCGCCCATTTCTATCCAAGCCCAGTCGACCCGGCGGCGGTCAGTCGGCTGATGTTGGAACAAATGATCGACATGAAGCTAGCAGAAAAGGGCGATGGGGATCAGACGCCGTTTGACGTCTACCGAGTCCCTTATCTGGCTCATTATGCCGCAAGGAAGCTGTCGGCTAGCATCACCAAGCCGCCGAAGTTTGAGAAGTTCAATGGGCAGGGGTCTCCTAGGGAGCACATTGCCTACTATGTGAATGTCATGGGAGATCTAGAATTTTTTTCATGCATATGCACTTTCCCAGAAGCGTCGTGCCTCCATTACTGAGCTTCGCCTTGATGATGGCTCTATAGTATCGGAGCAGTCTATTGCGGATTTGTTTATGTCCCACTTCTCTGCAGCCTTCATATCGTCTCACCACAATATCCATCCAGAGGTGCTGGCCTCCATTCCCTCGGTACTGGTAGATGATCACAATTCCATGTTATGTGCTGTCCCATCCTAGGCTGAAATTAAACAAGTGGTGTTCAGCATATCGCTGGATAGCGCCCCAGGTCTGAACGGGTTCACAGGCCATTTCTTTCATGCTTGTTGGGATTTTATTGGCATAGATATTTGTCATGCTGTGCATGCCTACTTTTGCGGTCATCCTCTGCCTAGAGGATTTACATCATCCCTTATTGCCTTAGTCCCGAAGGTGGATGCCCCAAAATCTTGTGCGGACTATCGTCCTATTAGCTTATGTAACTTCTTCTACAAAATTATTTCCAAGATCATTAGCGACCGGCTGGCCAATCTTCTCCCGCTCTTGATTTCGGAGGAGCAAGGTGCTTTTGTTAAAGGCCACTACATCATCGAGAACGTGTCGCTGGCCCGTGAGTTGGTGCAGCACCTGGGCAAGCCGTGCAGGGGCAGGAATGTTATCTTCAAGTTAGACATGGCCAAGGCTTATGACCACCTTGAATGGTACTTCTTATATGCTATCCTTCGGCGATTTGGTTTCTCTTTCTCCTTCATCTCGCTGCTGGAACCTTTGCTCTCGAATTGCTAGTTTTCGGTGTTTCTTAACGGCAGTACTCATGGGTTTTTCAAGTCCAGCCGTGGCCTTCATCAAGGGGATCCTATTGCCTCGGCGTTGTTCATCCTTGCGGAGGAAGCACTCAGCCATGGGTTGTCTTCTCTATTCTATCGCAGCAGGGGCGGGTGGTATCAATCCCTGCGTAGATGCCCTCCGATCTCACATCTCTTATTCGCTGATGACACCCTCATATTCTCCAATGGCTCGGTCCGACATCTCAGAAATCTCATGAGTTTCCTCAAGAAATATGAGATTGCATCGGGCCAACTTGTCAATGCTGCGAAGAGCTCCTTTTTCTTGTCCGACGAGGCACCTCTTTCTCTTAGCCACTCAATTAAGGAGGTTACGAGTTTCTCGAAGTGCAGGCTGCCCATTAAATACTTGGGTATCTCCTTATTCTCCAGGCAATATAAGTCTTCTTACTTTGCCAACATTCTATCCAAAACTGCCGTGAAGCTCCAAGCTTGGAAATCGGGTTTCCCCTCCGCCGGTGGTCGGCTTGTCCTCATTCGGCACGTTCTATCAGCCCTTCCTATACACACTATGACTGCTATCTCCATTCCAGCCACCATATTGAAGTCTTTCCACAGGCTCCTTGCCAACTTCTTTTGGGGTTCATATGAGGGTTCGCTGAAAAAGCATTGGACATCTTGGGATGTCATCTCTCGCCCAAAGGATTGTGGCGGTCTTGGTGTTCTCAATCTCCAGATTATGTAGGTTGCCTTGCGCACCAAAATGCTATGGACTGCCATTACATCCCAGTCGCTGTGGGCCACATTCTTCAGAGCTAAACATCTTCATGATACTCATTACTCCATGGTAGCATTCCCTCTTATGCTCGCGGTGGACAGCCGTTTTTGGCAACAGGCTGCTACTTTGGTTCATGCGAACCACCGGGTCATCATTTCTGGAAATTCTCCCCATGTGAGCTTTTGGTTGGATGTATGGCAGGTGCTATGCCTCTTAGTGACCTTCTCCCACCTCTTATTTGGTCCTCCATCGCTGATAAATGGTGCTCTGTCCAGCAAGCATTTTCTGACCCGCAGCATTCACACATTGACATTGTCCGGTCGCATTGCCCCCCTGACTATCTAGACAATGTGCTTTCTACTATTGGCAGCGAGGACAAGTGGATTTGGCATCCCTCTAATGATGGGAATTTCTCCTCTAAGTCTGTCCGTGCTCTACTCCATACCACGGCCCCTTCTTGCTGGTCCAACCTTTGGTCCGAGCATATTCCTCTCAAGTGGTCCGTCCTCGCTTGGCACGTGATCCGCGGTTGTCTTCCCACGGATGATATCATCATGGGCTGTGGTATTCCTCTATGTTCCAGGTGCTGCTGCTGCCCGCCATCCCATTCTGAAGATGGTGTCCATCTTTTCTTCCATGGGCAGCTTGCCAACTAAGTGTGGACTACGGTGTATGATCTTCTCCGGTTCGACAACTTGGCAGTGTTGACAGCCACTAATGGTGTTACTGGTTTTCTTGGTGCAGCACACCCCTCCTCCATGGCTGGCTCTATCTCTCGATGTGTTTTTATGGCTATTCTGTGGGAACTTTGGTACTGCCGCAATTTGTTCCGTTTTGCTGCCCGCCCAATGACTGCTCGCCAAGTCTTGTGCAGGGCCATGCTCGCTATCAGCCCTATTATCTCCTCCTTTCCGTTCAAGGGAAGGGATCTCTCCCTGCATCAACGGTGCATCCTTGCCTCTTGGGGCATTGCCCTCCCAGTTGCTGACCCTTCTCCCCCCAAGATTATTCGATGGGTTGCCCCACCTTCTGGCCAGCTGAAACTCAACGTCGACGGTGCTTACAAGTGCAGCACCGGTTCAGTTGGAGGTGGTGGTGTTGTCAGGGACTCTAATGGCACCTTCATCTTCGCCTTTGCTGCTGTGTTTCAGGGGGTTCACTCTAGCCTTGAAGTCGAAGCCTTGGCTCTCCATCAAGGGATCTTCTATTGCTGCGAGATGGGCCTTTCTACGGTTGGCATTAAGTCCGACTCCCTCGTCTTCGTTCAGATCTTAAATGGCGTATTCTCCTACCCATGGAAGCTGATCTATATTCTCCATGATGTGTCTCTTTTATGTCATTTGCTGCATACATCCTTCAGTCATATTTTTAGGGAAGCCAACCAGGTTGTGGATAGTCTTGCTGCTCTCCGTTGTACTTTGTCCTCGTCTCCTTTCACTTGTGACTCTTGGGCTAACCTTCCCACTGGTGTTAAGGCCCCCTATCATCTTGATAAGATAGGGTTCCCCTCTTTCAGGCCCTAGCATTTTGTTGTTCCCTTGCTTTCCCTTGTTGTACTTTCCATTCATGCTCTTATTTATAAAAATTGCCTGCTAGGTGTTTGGTGGTGGAGCGGCCTACTAATCCCCTCTCTGAGGGGGTGAGCGCTCTCCTTCCTTCCCTCCCAGGTATTGCCTTAATAAAAAAAAAAGGTGTTCGGGAAAATTCTTGAACCCTTATTCCTTGACATTTCGCTGGGAAATTATCCGGGTACAATAGGGTAAAACTGAATTAACTCAACTAAGGGTGTATTGGAGGATTGAATCCTTCTCAACTCCCCCTGAATTAATGCCCGGTGACTAAGCAATGGCTCAAAAGTGATCAAGGATAAGCTTGGACAAATGATCAGAATGACTCTCCATTGGACCACACAGCAGAGTAGCAGAATGATAGTGTCGACACTTCGTCTGAAGGTGTCGACCTGCTGGAGGAAAATAGAAGTCCAGTCTATGAACATTTGGATTCAAGTGTTGGCACATCACCAGAGTGTCAACCTGTTCAACTGTAATTATTCTGTTAGTGTCTCTGATTATTAACCTTCATTGACTGCTTCAATTCTGAAATAATTCTACCAGTTTCTGACACCAGTGCCCCCTGACATTCTGATTTCAGTCAATCAACATAATTTCATTTGCTTGCTGCCTGTGAGAGGTGCTTTATTTGATGCTAATGCTATAAACATGTTTATGCATTTACAATTAATCATGCAATTCTTAATATGTAAACCTGACTCGTGGTACTTGGCGGAAGTTAGTCCTCACGCATGAGGAGAGTTTCTAGACAGGCATAACCTGTCTTTCCACACTCGCCATTTAATATACCTTTGAGTCAGATGATGATATGCAAAGCAAAACATTCAGGATGCAAATAGGTAACATATGCACACAAACTCCCCTTGAGTGTGACCATCATCAATGAACCAATTCAATCATTCAATAGACCACTTCAAGACAAATCAGGTATACTAGCAATCATCATAGCAATGATAAGAATTTTAAGCATCAAAAATAGTAACAATAGCTCAAACCTGAGTTGATTGGGGTCTACATAGGCCTAGCTCACTCCTTAAAGTTGAAAACCTATCATTGCTTAATGGTTTGGTGGGAAATCGGGACTTACCTAAAGCCGCTTCTTAAGACACGCCCTTGATTCAGTCGCCTATTAGTGAAAAACACCCGCCTCTCAGGCTCCTTTATAAAGCTTCACAAATCCTATTTGGAAATTAACTTATGAAATTCACGCCCTTGCTAGGGGCACTAATTCTGACATGCGCCCGTTCGTTGGTCGCGTATCACGTTTTTAAATATGATAAGTCTGAATTTTCAACTCTAATAGGTGGCTGTACCAGGGGCACTTTTCATGAATAGCGGCCGTGACCCGGTCGTGTTTTCAGTTTCATGTCCAAATAGCATTCTACCTTCCCAGATAGAGCATTGCTATTATTTAACCCTGTTTTCACCTTTAGAAGAGACTCTCTAGCCCTTCCTCCCTTTGATCTCCCCTTGAACACTATAAATACCCCCCTAAACCCCCTTCGCGTGAAACAGAATGCATCCTGAGAGAATAGCCTGAGAACACACTCCTGAGAGAATAGCTTGCTGAGAATAGTTTAAGAGAACACAACAGCCTGAGATACAAAACGCTGAGAGCGTACAAGAGAATACATAACCTGAGACATCAACCTGAGAGATATCTGAGAGAATCAATCAACCTAAGAGAATCAAGTGTTCGAATGTCCAAGTGGTTCCCTTGTTATTGTTGTTGCTTCTAGCCTTTGTGCTTCTAAGTGTTCCAATCAGTTCTTCCCTCTGTCCTACTTACAGGAGCAGAAGAAGGGGCCTCTTCTTTGGGTTACTCATTTGCATACTCTCACCACCCTTCTACCATATTGCTAGTTTGATAACTTCGTGCATTAGATTTGTTAGGTAGTTAGTGCATTCATATCTCCATCCTATACTCCTCTTAGGGGTTTAAACAAAACCAAAAGGTGTGTTCATGCACAATTGCATATCATTTTATACACCTAGAATTTGATACTACACACTTGGCTAATCTACTCTATTTGACTTGTTTGTGATTTCTTTCAAGGTAATCAAAGTAAAGACCCTCTTTGTCGGCCGGCCGATTGAAGGAGGAAGATTGAGCCCACATCTCACCCGCTCACCAAGTATTCTTCAAGATCTTCTCTTTTAATTTGAGGTACTACCTCCGGCGATCGCATTCCCCTTAGGAGCATCACATGCTCCCTTTCCTATGATTGTTATACCTTTTCATACCCTTTTGAATTGAAAATTTTCTTTTCAAAACATGTCTATTTGACACGCTCTACACCGATCAAATGTGAGGAACAAACCCAATCTAGCGTGCTCCTTTACCCGACGCGCTCTACCTCCCGGCGCCCCTTGATTCGGCGCGCAAAAAATAGTAACCCAAAGGTATCTTCTCGGCGTGCTTATCTTGCATCGGGCTACGTCATGCTAGAGTCTTGCTATAAAACCCAAGTCTTCGTCCAAATAGAAGAGAGAGAGATATATATACAAAGAAGAGGTGAGACACACATACGAAGAGAGAGGCAATTGAGAGAAAAGAAAAGAGGATTGGGGAGGAAGAAAGGGGGTTTTCTGAGAGGAGAACTAGAGAGTCACCGCACTTCTCGTCCGTCTGCCTGAAGAAGCTCGGAGTCAGGGAAGAAGTGCGCCATCCGATACTCTGTTTCTACGGTGAAGCTTAGGTGGGTTCTGACGACCTCTCCCAGCCACTACCCATTGTTTTCCCTTTAGCACAGTATGATGAGAGGGGCGATGATATGAGCCCATCTCCCTCTTGAAGTCTTCTGCCCACAGTTCAATACCTTTTATACAGCAGAGGGTGAAACTTCTTTGGACCTCTGGAGTCTGTCATAGCTCTTGGGTTTGTCGATTGACGGAGAACCCTATGAGGAAATCTGTTTGCCTAACTTTGTTAAGGACGAGATTGAAGGAGAGGGCCAGTATTTTTTTGGCTTTTCATATCGGTACCTAATGAAGGCATATCGCTCCCTCTGCCTAGCACACTATAGGGGATCATCCAAGGGCTATCATACCCGGGAAAAGAGCAGTAGGATGAAAGTCCGAGTAGGACATTGGATCCAATATTTCTTCAGTGGCCCCTTGAAATACAGTGAATTTCCTTCAGTAGCTCCGACTGTGGGCAAGCAGACCAGGCCTCCGAAGTTTAAGTCACAGCTACCTGCTTCTATACGACGAGTCATCCAGGGAGGGCCGAACCCTGCCATAGTGGATCCCGTCACTCACTGTGCCACATATTTCACATTCTAGCTATGCACTTTTGCTCTCGCCCAAGGAGATGAAACAGTTATCAGACTGGAGGCAATATACTCGGCGTGTTAGATGGCCTAGGGCATGCGGCTCGCTTTATGTCCGGCTACACTTTGCTTGGTTTACAAATCCCTGGGAGATCTATATAAGCATCGGATCCCTCGGGACTTTAGAACAGTGGGCCCGTTCCATTTCTTCAATGCCTGGGTATGTAGTTTGTTCCCAGAGCTTGTTCCTAGGACCGTGCAGATGGGTACATTGTATCCCCAGATGTTGGAGTTCGCAAGCACCGAACCTGGCCCAGTAACACAGCAGCTCTACTCCATCAGAGGCCGGTTGATAAGGGTCCTAGTGGAATCAGCAGGAACCATCCATTTCTAGAACTTGGCAGCACATTTCACTCTGTTGGTGAATCACCAGCGTGAATGCAAAATGGAGGCAGTGGAAACCTTTGTTCATCCCATTTCAGGTGCCATAGTGACCCGGCCAGTCCTGGAGCCTGAGCTAATTGATTGGATTTTGTCAATTCACCCCAGTGTTTTGGTGTTTAGAAAGGGTGGCATGGTTCATCTGGAACCTTATTATCCTTTTAGATTTGGATGGAATTTCGGCTATGATCAGCACATTCCTCCTTCAGCTGCTCAAATTCCTTTGGATAGAAGGTCAAAACATGGCTCCGTTGTTCCTGGCGAGGGCCGCATCTGGTGGGATTTCTATCATCGTCGGGAGGTTAGTACTTTTAGAGTGCCAATGCCGAGCCGTGTTCCCCGAGTTACTCCAGAATATATAAAATGGTAGAATGCCAGAACGAGCTTCTACCGCAACAGCAAAGCAACGTGCTAGGATGTGGCCGACGCACTTTTCTAAGTCAGCAGCCTGGGCCAGTGTTTGATATTGATGAAGCCCACTTAAAGAGGCTACTTTCTCAGCGCCCAAAGGAGGCGGACACATATATAACAAACACGAAATCCTTGAAAGAAGATGTAGCCAAGCAGTTGATGCATGTGCTTGCCGATATAAATGAAGATACTTTTATGAAGAATTTGGAACATTTGTGCCAAATTGGGGATGCCCGCTTGGAGCTTCAACAGTATCCTTTTCCCATTGAGGAGCCACTCCCCAAAGTAGTCTCTTGGAGATGTGAGACAGACCGTTTCTACACATATCGAGTGTTTGTCAACAAGGAAGATAGAACTTCGACGTACTATCAGCATACGTCTTGGTTAATGTTACTCTGTTGCAATCATCAAAACAGAATGGAATATGTTGTTAGCATCAAATCTAAACAACATATGCACAACAACTTCTTGGATGACACGACTAGCAACAACATGACCAAGTCAGCACCTAACATGGCTTCTGAAGAGACAAACATGCCCCAAACAAGAAGCACTCGCTCACGATCGTCCCCGACGAGGGAAACGAGTCGATCTGCATGGTTGAGAAATCAGCATTGAGTCTTGGGTGGTCGGCTCACTCTTATGCTCAGACCGAGTCACGAGACGAGTCTAGCACTCTCAACTCACAACAGTGACAAATTCAAGCACGCTAGGGGCCTAACATGCTCATGAGCAGTGGTGTCAAGAGCCTATACTAGGAAAGCAAATAACTAAAGTGGGGGGGTGTGAGTGTACCTCCATGCTCCAGGCATGGGGAAGATGACCCCGGCCAAACTCGTACTTCCGGTACAACAAATAACATTAATTACAGATGTGATTATTTCTGCCCACTCCACGCAGGGAGGTAAAGGGCTACATGCGGTACCCGAGAGTAACGAGCTCGGGTTGACGGGCAGCACTCGGGGCCGCTTTGATGGTGGCAAGCGCTAGTACTCGTGGGGCCCACGTCCTGGTCGATGGGCTGGGGAAGCCAGGACGGATGCTGCTGCGGTGGTGACTCCTAGGTGGGTGGTCCCCACGGTGGAGGTGCACTGGTTGGCCTCGCGGAAGGCGAGACGGCCGCCTCGGGGTGGGTCATCGGGTGCTGTCCATGAGCCGGCGTTACTATTCTACTTCGCGCGACCCGGCGAGAACAGACGCTGCGATCAGCCCTGATGTCAAAATGACGCGACACTGATGGTGTTGGAAAGCTCTTTCAAAGAGCTACGATCCCCATCTAGTCTTGGAAATTTAAATTATCTTGGATGGCCGTTGGCGAACTTGGAGTGTGCTGGTTCACAAATCTAGGACTGACATGGTGAACAGGGGAGTTTCCTGAGAATATGGGTTGACCATAGGGTTAATGGTGGATCTGGGTGAAGTGATCTATATGAAAGTTGTGGATCTAGAAGTCAGGAAAACAGGGGTATTTTTTATGAGAACTTTTGTAGAGGTCTTGATTTTTGGTGGATTTTATAGTGGCTAGGGGTCGAGTCTGGGAAACTGTGGATAGCAGGGAAATGGGGGTTTGCAGGAATTTTTAGAGAAGGCTAGAAAATTCTTAAATTCATGAAAAAATTATGAGACGTGAAATTTGGTGGATAGAATCTCCAATTAAAGTTTCATGCGATTTGGAGGAGGTTAGAGGGGGCAAATGGGTCATAGGGCGGCTTGCTGGAATCTGGTCATCCAACTCTCAGCTTCAGTAAATCTGGGACCTGAGCGCGAAAATTTTTGCTTTGGCCTTCTATCCAACCAAAACGGCACTCGGGCATCACCTCGGAAATGCAAACACGACGGCTTGTCTGCGGCACGATCGTCGGCGATGGCAGCAACGATAGAAGGAAGAGAGATAGAGGAGAAGATAGAAGGGGCCTAAGCCCCAGATCTGGAGGAGGAAGAAGAAGATGGAGAGAGAGGGGGAGAAGTTGAACTAGAGGGAAGGGGAGAGGAAGAACTCTTAGAGATTTGGAGGTTTAGACTTAGATTTAAAGAAGAGGGAGGAAGGAGGAGGAAGAACACTCAAGAACAAAGGGGGAGAGAGG
This sequence comes from Amorphophallus titanum, assembly GCA_024336825.1. Classification (NCBI taxonomy): domain Eukaryota; kingdom Viridiplantae; phylum Streptophyta; class Magnoliopsida; order Alismatales; family Araceae; genus Amorphophallus; species Amorphophallus titanum. The sequence goes on from JANBPO010002683.1 coordinate 19,655, forward strand.
GGAGGGCGCCCTTGGCAACTTCTTCTTTCTTCAAAACAGAAAGTACCCATAAGAAGAGTACACACAAGAAAGGAGAAGGAAGGGAAGCAAAGAGACATCAGGCCTTGGGCCCATCCTATGGCTCGGGAGACGAAGGCTCTTCGGCGCCGAACGATCTGCCCCCAGCTCCCTCGATGACGGCCGACCCAGGCACTAACCCCACCGACGTGGGAACTGCCTCGGTTGTGCGCCCTCCCGAGGCAGTCGGAGTTGGCAACCCCTCGGACGTGGAAGAATCTCCTTGGCTGGCACCCTCACTCGGTGCCAAGCTAGGAGAGCCGAAGGACGTCGCATCCGAGTCATAGCATTGCCCAAATGGGAAAAAAACTGCCCCTGGTGCCTGCCCCCTACCCCAAAAGATGGCTCGGCCATAGCCCTGGGCGAATCCCTTCCGGACGCCCTGGCAAAAGCCTGACTCATAGTAGGGAAGGCCAAACTTCTGGAGGTCGACCTAGCAGGCCTCTGAACGCTTGTACTGCTTGAGCGCCTCCAACCCTACAGACTCCACCTTGCATACGAGCTTGGCAGACTTCTGCTCTGCCTCAGCTGACTTCTCCTCCGCCTCGGCCCGTGTATCTTTAGCCTCCGTTCGAAGTCGCTCGGCCTCCTCAGCTCGACCTGTGAGCTCAGCGCACTCAGTTTCCCACAGACCATCACGCTGGGTCTAGGCCGCGTGCTACTACTCTAGAAGCTTGCTCTTCAGCTCAAGAGAAGCGTGGACCTGAACCAATTGCTCGGCCAACGCCCGAGCCTCCCCCTCGCTCGACCTCACCTGCTCCCGAGATGAGGGGCTCTCCCGCTGAAGCTCCTCGAGACTGGCTGTGAAACAAGCGATCTTCTTGTCGGATGCACCAGTGGCCCACGCAAGAGTCATTCGCTCTAACTCCGACCGAGTGTACGCGTCGGCCATGGTAGCCCCCATCTAGGCCACGAGCAGATCACCCTCCATGATCAGCTCGAGGACTGCAGATAGAGAACGCTACTTATCTCCTCCCTACGCCACCCCCGAGGCTACATTTCAACACCACCAGTACAGGGCGGCCCAGATACCGGGAGGAGGGTTAGCCCTTTTTAAAGTAGCCGGAATAGGGGCTCCCCTTCAGGGTGATACTCCCTCGGGCCCCCGTCGGTCGGCTGGGGTTACGTCGCCTCATCCCGCCTCCCTCCGACCTCAACCGGCTCAGTCCCGGCGCCTTCACTTTATGCCCCTCCGACCTCATCCGATGCTCCAGTCTCAGCCAACATCGCCCGGGAGTGGCCTGCCTCAGCCACGACCTCCATGACCTCTACGGCCCCCTCTTGCCCGGTGGAAGGGGGAGCCAGTCGAATAGGCTCGGCCCTTTTCAGCTCGGTAGAGGGGAGAGCCGAACTGGTGACGCCTTCGATCGAACGGATGACCCTGACCTTCTTGGCCCGCTTCCTCTCGGAAGACTGGGCCTTCATGGAATCCCATAGCATCTTCTCTATGGGATCCTTGCACTTGGCCCCTTGTCACCCAGAAGCCTCTTCCTGGGCTATCCCCTTGCCCTTGTTCCAGGCTCGAGAAGAGCCCTCGAGAGCCTGTGACTCAACAACGGTGGACGCATCATCCACCATGGTTATCTCCGACTCGGTCGAAGGCACCTCCTCCTCAACAGACCCCCTAGCGTCTGCGCAAAAGGAACAGGGTCAGGAAAAGAAGAGTGTCTCCTCAGATAAGAGGGGATTACCAAGAGTACTATGGTCACATCGAACTACTCCAAGAACGGCCACTGGTGAAACCCCTTTCCAGCTGGTGTATGGCACGGAAGCCTTAATTTCGTTGGAGATCGGCAACCCCTCTCTCCGAGTCACCAACTTCTCACTCGAGGTGAACGAGCAGAAACTACTGGGGAACCTCGATTTGGTGAGCGAGAGCCGAGAGATCGCCAGCATCCGAGCCACCAAATACCAGTGGCACCTCACTCAATACTACAATGCCAGAGTCTAAGATAGACACTTTCAGCCAGGGGACTTCATCCTAAGGAAAGCCGAAGCCTCTCGACCACTGGAGGTGGTGGGCAAGCTGACCCCTAACTGGGAAGGCCCCTACCAAGTGGTCGAGATGCTCGAGAAAGGGGCGTACTGACTGTCCACCATGGAAGGAACACCTATCCCTCGGACGTGAAATGCAACAACACTACACAAGTTCTACTTGTGAGCCTCTCTCAAAAACACACATATAAGCAATATAGAGCAAAAAAAATGCACTATTCCTCTTCTTATTAATACTTCTTTGATACATCAGATAGGCCACAACCATTATAGTATGGATCAAAAGAAAAAATAAAAGTACAACCTCTACTAGTACAAGCTGATCACTCGATGCGAACTCAGCTAGCACTCTCAGGCCGAGCCACTGACTCTACCCAGTGTAGAAACTGTCTCGGACGATGGGACGACTGACCCTGTTTGCTCAGGAAATTCAAAGGGAAGGTACCAAAGGAAGAGAGGAAGAAGAAGAAGGAATCCTCTACAAACTCTTTGGAAGGGCCCTTTGCGGGATATGAGGAAAAAGAGGATGGTAAAAGACATCCCCCAAAGAGTCAAAGAAAAAGGAAAAGAGGTTAGTCGAAGAATAGAAGAGGGAGAGAAGAGGCAAAGAAGGGAACTGGAAGAGTTACCCCTCTTGCAGACGGGATTGACGGTGGAAAGAAAGAAAGTGGGGGAGGGGAGGAGGAGAGGCGAGAATAGGACAAGGGTGCGATGCTTGGTGCCCCTATCCATCCGCTTCTACCTTCCTCGAAGATCGTGTCGACGGTCCAGAAGAAGGGAGAAGACATGCCACTGCATGTTGAGCCCTCCTTCAAACTGCCCGTCGACTGTTGAGCACTCTTTCAAACTGGAGTAGCAGGAACCTCCCCCATACCGCGATCTGCATCTTCGTCCTCTGAAGTGCCCTCCATGTCTCACCAGGACCAATAGCCCAACACTTCGTGAAAAGGGAGAACTACAAGGGATGGCCTTAAGCGATGAAGAGGGGAGGAGATGCCCTTCGAGGCCTTTTATAGGCCAAAGGAGAGCAGTTGTCTTAAATGACTTTCTCCTCGAAGAAACGTGAAAGGTAGAAACCCTTTCCTCAAGGCGGTTACCTCGTTTTCACCAACACCCCCTCAATGGGAACACGCAAAGCGGCAAGGCATTCAAAGCATGGGAAGATGGATAGGCGCCAGCGCCATGCCAGTTGCCTGACCAATCGGCACGCTAGATATCCTCAGGAAAAATCACTGCCTTCCCAAACAACTATAGATATGGTGGTCAAATCATGCAAAAGGCAGTAAGAAGCAGTCAATTCAGCATTTAATATTGACGTCATTATAACTATAAGGGAAATTTTTACATGGCTACACCAAAGGAAAGAAAAAGAAAAGTTGATACATCAGGCCTCGGGCCCATCACGAAGCTCCTGGAATGCTGGTAGCGACCTCCTTCGTGCCGAAAGGATCAAAGATGCTGGATCTACCCCCCCGAACCCCCCGAATTTCCACCTGCGAAATGGGGGCAGGTTCTTCTCCTCGAAAGAGGATAACTCACTCTGAGTCGAGGATGGATGGATGGAGAGGTGGCTTGGGAATCCTTCCACGACCTCTACCACGTCCTCGGCAATGACCTCGGCCCCGGCCTATGTGTTCTGGGGCTGGCTGGAGCCTGAGCGGGGCAGTAGTCCGTTGTCTAGTTCGGGAGGCCACTGGCTCACCTCACCGAGGAGCGTTGATGTTGTCAGGGGGTGGAATGGCCACCATGTTGCAGGTGCAGTCTCGAAGCATTTCTTCCAACAGCTCTGTTGTAATCTCTTTGTCTTTATAGAACAAAGAGAGTTCTTCTGGAATGAGGAGACTTTCGCCATTCTTGATCTTCTGGATCATGCCTTGGACCCAGTTTTGAAGGTGAGCTCACTTCTGCATTTCTTCCCACGGGATATAGCTATCGAGCGTGACAGCTTCGGTAGGGCGAAGAGGAATATGTTCCTCTAGGCCATCGATAATCCGCTATAAACTCTAAAGGGGTGTCGGCTCAGCTGGGGATTATAAGGTAGCTGCCTGCTCAGCCTATTTTTTGGGCCGTCGTTTGAGTTTCTTCCTCCTGTTCCTCGCATGTTTCTTGGTGATGGACGCCTCCAGGGGAGTAGGAAAAGGAAGTATTGGAACCAGAGTTGATAAATCCTTGTGAGGATACCTCCGAGCTAGTGCCTTGGCAGGGTAAGGTCGACGGCTTTTCTTTGCCCGGATTTCAAGCCAGGCACCTTCCGCTTGTTGTATTTGGAAGGTGACATTGATCGCTTGCTCGATGACTTTGGATGGCAGCTCCTGGTACGCTGGGATGTTGGGACTGGCGTCCGAAGACGTATGTTCAGTTTGATGCATTACCCGCGATGGCGAAGGAGGTCTGTGGTGGGCTGGCATGCTGGTACTGGCGTCTGAAGACGTATGCCCGGTTTGATGCCTTACCCGCGGTGGCGGAGGAGGTCTCTCCAGCTGAGCTGGGACACTGGGGCCGATGTCTGGAGACGTATGCCCGATTTGTTGCCTTACCCACAGTGGCAGTGCCTTTTGTTGAGAGATAGACTAAGAGGCGCACTTGGCCTCCTGCTCCTTAGCCTTACCCTTGTGATCTGGCTGGGAGCAGGGTCGGGTGACTGGCGACAATGTCATGGGGCATTGTCACTCTAGATAGTTGCCCTGGTTCTACGTGTCGAGCAGGCCTTGTTGTGGTGGGCCCGACTTATGGACTAGAGTCACTGAAGGCTCCTAAGATGTCTTCTTTGCAATCTGGACTGGGTTGTAGGGCATGCGGAGAGGACCCGATAGCTCACCGACTGAGGTGGCACGACACGGTCGGGCTGGGACCTCACCCTGCTTTTGCTTCCCCTTCCTATACCCAGATGCCGGAGACGGAGGTAGGGCAGGGGGAGAGTGAGAAGGACTTGGGAAGCCCACTGTTGTCTCGCCCACCAGGACATTCTCTCGACCGAGAAGGACTCAGAGGAGTCTAGCGGTGTAACACCCGTAGTTTTAGCGGATCCTTAGTGGTTCAGATCTAGGTTCCGTTCGGTGAATTTTGGCTATTTTTAGAAATTTTTAGGGTATTTTTAGGCATTTAATTAGAATTGTTAAAGTATTTATATAAAGCATTCATAAGCATTTAATGCATTTCAAAACAAACTTTTCGTTTAAAAGAACATAGTTTCATACAAGGTCATGAGTTAACCAAAATGTTTTCCATTGATAGATTAAAAGGATTTTCCACAAAAAGGGTTTCATATACATTCATCAAAGACTATGCATGACCTAACTAGATGCTTGAATCTTTATGCCTGATGCTAAGTGAAAGGATTTTCCAAGCTTGTAATAGGACTTGGCTTGTCTCCCCCTTTGGCATCAGCAAGGAGGGCGTGAAGGAGGAGGTTCTGTGGTGGAGGCATTGTGCTGGAGCTGGTGCTTCCTGGGAATTGAAGTTTCTATGCCTCGTAGAATTGCTATTGCAGTTGCAGAGCTGTTGCTCCTAAAGAATCTACCTTCTGAGTCAGTTGCTCATCCCTTTGTTTCACAAACTTGTGGAGTGACTTAACATTGCCATTGATGGCATCCATTCAGTTATGTAACATGTCACATATATACTTTGTCTGTGCTTTCTATTGGGTCCCTTTTGGTGAGATATGAGAAGAGGTAGCTTCAGTGGGAGGAGGTTGCCACTCATTACCTATGTCGTCCAAGATGGGTTAGCATTGAGCTTTATGGAGACGTATCAATTCCAGAATTTTAGTTCCAACCATATCAAGTTTATTGTAGATAACATCCATCTTTGCTTTAGCTTTGGTGGAGCTGTTCACCATTATTACTGTATCGGTATGGACTTATTCTGCAAGCTTGGAGGAGGTATCAAGGAGCTTGTTGGAGTCAGAATAGATCTTTCCTTTCATCCGATTGGATGCATCAATTTGCCATGTAGCATTGGCATTAACTGTGCTTCTAGCTAAGTTGTGGCATTGACAATTCGAGCAATCACAGTGACCACTTGTTCTCCAATGGATAATGTTGTTGCAGCCACTTGTTCTGCAATGTGGTTTGAGGTGTCCATCAACCTAGCATACTTGGTGTTGAGGTTGCCTTGATCTTCTCGGATATCATAGGCATGCATGACCATCTGACTTGTTTTTTCTTGGGTTTCAGTGTGAATTTCCTTTAATCTCTTCATAACTGTCCTGGCCCTTTCACATACGTGCATGAGGGAGTTCATGAAGCCTTTCAATCTCTCATCTGACTTGTATTTGTCTTTTACAAACTTCTCCCATCTGCTGTTTTATACTTGCTCATAATGAAGTTGCCTTGCATCCAATCTTTCTATTTGCAAACTTAGCTGTAAGAAGGATGAGTTCATGCTACTGAATTGTGCAGTCAGAAATTTGATTAGAGTGGGGTGAAAATCCATGGGACTGCCAGTGGCACCATATGCTATCCCTCGAGATGTGGATGCTTCAGCATGGAATTCTGGAGGAGCATCCCTTTCACCAAATACTCTAGGCTGATCATCTGGAGACAATGGAGGTTAGATACCAAATGTTGTCATCATACCAGGTGGCTCTATCTGTGCCTCATGCTATTGCTGCTGTTGTTTCTCATAGTGTTCTTGGTGAAAGTGAGCATCCACATGGAAATGTTCCTCATAGTGATCTATACGTTCCTCCTCTATATGCTGGGCTAGATGTGCATGGGTTGGTGGTTCTTGTTGAGATGGCTGTGCTTCAGCTGTCGGAGGTTTACACTGGTGACCGGGTAAGTCCCTTACAACTTTGTCTCCTTTCTTCTTGAAGTGCATGAAATTCTTAATAAATCTCATGCAGTAAACAAAGGACCGCCACCCTCTCTGGCGGTCTAGGAGTGACCTCTAGGGGTTTGTGAGTTTCTGGGGCATAGCAGTCCTGGCTGGACTGCTAGGCTGGCCTTAGCGGTCTAGGGGTAGACCGCTAGGCTCCCTAACGGTCCAGAGAGGATTTCTAGGTGGTTTTTCATGCTCGCCGTGCCCATTTTCCATTGTGTTGGTCTTCGATCGACCCGATTGTGACCCAGTGGTTGACCTTTGGCCCTGTGAGTGTCCCGGACACCCCGTGGGAAAAGTGACCGTGTTTGTGGGTGTCCGGAGGTTCCGTGTTACCGTGATTTCAGACCTAGGGATTAGGTCAGATTGACGGCGTTGTGCCGTTACGTACGACAGTCTTGACCCGAGTCTTGTCACTCAAGGACCGTTGAGCTATTAGGTCTACTGGGCTGTCCAGAATCTGGTGGCCTTGGGCCACCTGTTTCTCTATGTTACTCACGCTCGGTGCGTGTGTGGCTTTTTTGTTCACGTTTAGTGAGCCCCCACTAGTCGTAGCCTTCTTATGGCTCGCGTGTGCTGACCCACCCGGGAGTGATGGAGCGGCTTACCCGAGAGAGATGATTTTTAGGTTGGTTACCCTTGGGCCCCCATGCGCAGCTGAGTCCAGACTTCGGGCGAAGAACTAACTAGAGGGTCAGACCTGGGGCATATGGTCTGTGTGTGCACACTTGGCTGAGGACGATGGACCCACGTTGATGAGTGTGACCTCAGCTAATCCTTGTTCTGTGTTCCTGGTTACTGTACGGTGTCTAGGTCTCTGCCTAGGGCATTGTAGGCAGACACCTGAGGCTGCGGACTAAGTCATCAGTGGATGCATCCAGCCTTGCTTCTGGTGAGTGGTACTCCCGTCACGTGACATGAGCTGTCAGGTCACAGGTTTTCATTTCCCATCTGCGAGACGGGATTTCGTGTGTGGGTCGGGTGTTTTCCCGAGCCAAGGTCTAGGGTTTCTGGTGAGCGTCATCGAGGGTTTCCCTAGCCTGCGTAGAGTCCACGATAGTGAGGTTGTGACTGTGTTTTGGACCACGTGGTTTTGGAGTGGGTCTTCGCGTGTGAGCATAGGCCTCCATGACAGAGGTGTCATGGCATTTTTCGAGTAGTGTGACTAGGGCGGTACACGTTCTGGTAGTCCCCCGACCATTGTGTTTTACCGGTACAGTAGGAGTAGTTGTAGAGCTGTAGTTTTACCGGCCATTGTGTTTATTGTTCCTGCTGTTGTTGTTGTTCTAGCTGTAGTTGCTACTTTCTGTGCCGCCATTATTTTCGGTTGGGGTTCCACGGGACCCCTACTGAGCCAGTGATAGGAGGCTCACCCCTAATTTTCAGGTGTCACGGTTCTTCCTCGTGGTTCGAGGGTACTGCGTGGAGGTCCTTAGCTGCCAGCTCGCCGGGCCGAGTGCTCACTTGGCATGTGATACGTTTTACTACTTTAGACTGTACTTTTGTTAGACTGGACTCTGTTGTAGTTAGTTGTTTATTTCTGTTATTATATCTATTGTCCTGCTTTATTTCCTATTTTTATGTACACCACACCTATCCTTTTAGCCCTTCCGAGCCCTCCAGCTCATGGGCTGGGGGCCAGGATTCAAATGATATTGGGTCATTCCCAATATCCGGATCTTGGGTCATTCCCAATATCCGGATCTTGGGTCATTACAGAAACCCTTGCCAAGCTACAAGGTTAAACCCTAAATTACATGGTCCACAATATAACAACAGTTCAGAATGCAACAGTAGTCCACAATTAGTATGGTAAATAAAGGGAAATACAACTACACGGGGCATACCCCGACTCTGGCAACTGGCAACTAACCATGGGCACTAGAACCACGTGGAGCCACAGGCGCGCTCCTCAGGAGCCTCGCCTCACCTGAAATGTAGAAAAACGTAGGGAATGAGCCTCATAACAAAAGGAACAGTAGGGATCACTAGGACCCCCACCTCGCAACCAGGAAAACTACAACGTAAAGCAGCTAAAGGCAAGTATAACAATAATAAATAAATGAAAAAGCCCTACTACGCCAGACACCGGTCTTACGATACGAAAATTGAGACACACGTCACGATTAAAACTAAGAGTCACTACCTGACAAAGATAGGAGCACCTCCCACTAGAAGCACAATCGGATGCGTCCCCTGACGACTTACACTGCGCCGCTGTGTCTCGCTGCTCGCCCAAGGTGGAAACTGAGACACACACACACACAAGTAACACTGATAAGGGTCTAGTCGGGGTCGTGCTCGTCAGCACGTGTCTGAAGTCCTCGACCACGTATGCACACACTGACTGACTGCGCTACGTCAGGCCCTCTAGTTGGTTTTTCCCCCTGACCCGGACTCGAGCCGCTATAGTAGGAGGCCCACGGCAATCAGCCTAAAGTCATCTCTCTAAGGTAGTCTCGCCAACACTCCGTGGTGGGACCACACGCGTGTCGGAAGGCTACGACTAGTAGAGGGTCATTGAAGGAGTAGACTCTCTAACCAATGGAAACAATGCCTGAACCGGTCAAAGTACAAGGACCACTCCTCGTACCGACACCGACTCACGGTGACACAAGTCGAGAAAACACCACCTCTCGGGACCTCACGACACCCACACACATGGCCCCCACACGATGTCCAGCATCAGTCAGACCACAGGTCAACACGTGGATCGAGGTCCACTCACCCGAGATTTAAATTGGCAAAAGCTGAACTCCAGTCAGACAGAACACGGGTGGCGGTCCACTCTGGACCGTCCTTGGCACAAATAGTCAGATGCTGGACCGCATCAAAGAGAGAGACAGTCCTCACTGGACCGCATGAGGAGTAGGGGCGATCACCTACAGTCCGTCGCTCAAATGAGATAAATGGTGTCCTTTAGACCGTTTGGAATCTAAGCAGTCCCCTCTGGGCCGCCTCAGGCGTTAAACGATCCCCTTGGGGCCGCCACGCCATAAAATTGCACAAAAAGGTCAAACAGTCACCTTGTGACCATTAGGGACTGAAATAGTCTCCCTTGGGACCACCAGGCGGGGTTAAAATGGTCACCCCATGATCGCCAAGCCCAAAATCTGTTCAGCGGTCAAAACTCAATGGTCAGAAATGCCTCGAGAGTCACGCTAGCTCCGCGAGAGAAACGGTCGATAGCTTGGCCGCCGCAGAGGGTAACGGTCAGTCGGTCGACCGCATACCCTGTCGACACTCCCTGGTCAGCTAGCGGTCACCAGGTGGGCCGTTAAGCCTAAAAATGTTTCCTATTAGGACTATTTTCCTACCGAAAAATTGAGAATTGTGAGAATGGCCAAAAAATGCCATTCCGTGCCCCATTCACCCCCAGGTGATGGGGAAACAAGGGGGAAGCTCTTCCCCATGCCCCAGAGCATCATTTGATGCCATCAAACCACGAAATAATACATTAAAACTCTAGAGGGCGAGTCCCCCTGGGGTCACGCGACCCTGCCCGCCCGCGCACGGGTCCGCCCGGGGTCGGGCAACCCTGTGCGGGTCTCTCCGACCCCGGACGGGTTTCATTACCCACTTTTTCTGCTTAAGGCCCCATCCTTTAGGTTTTTTGAAGTCTTTTGCTTACAACACGCCACGTGGAGAAAGGAGTCTTCCCCGCACCTACGTCGTACGCGTGCGTTGGACTTCTCCATAGATGTGTACACCATCTCTTGTGCTGTCTTTCCTTGCTGCAAGGGTTTTCTTTGTTTGCCCCGAACATCCAAGAGAGAAAATTCTCGCCTCTGGGGTATCACGTGGAACCACACGATCCTGACAATCGTTGTGGATTTAATCCGGTTCCCAACCACCTCAATTGCTGCGAGGGATTTATAATTGAAGTAATACACAGGCCGCAGAGTCCTAACATATGGAAATATTCTACGGAGCGGCGGTACACCGAATGTTGAACCTCGACCAACTTGAGGGGAGTGTCTCGATTCCTTTGAGAAAAATAACGGGTGCAACAAATGCCCCCACGTGTCATCTGCCAAGGCCGGGCAGGGGAGGATGGCCCGCGCCCTTTGTAGCTTTTTACTTGTCCTGAGTCCATTGACATGATGGGACTTTGTAGGAGTGTGTTTCAATAGTTTGTTGATGTCCTTATGCTTAATTCGCCTTTTGATTCATGTCTTTGTTCGCTTTGCAACTCCTGCAGATATTGCTCGCCAAAGCATAGGTAGAGATCATTCTCGGAGGCCGAGAGTTGGGAGCTCTGATGATCACTATGTGCAGAGGACAGATAGACCTATGCTGTCTTTCCCTCTGCGCAGCATCACCTCTGATAGTTTTGACACTGTGGACCGCTGTCTTTCTTGGGTCGCTGAGGGCCCAACTGAGAATGCTAGTTCAGGCGAAGGCACGGTTGACATTTCTCGTATCACGAGGAGACAGAGTCTATGTGTATGACCGATCTAGGGGATATCCATCTCACTATCTGCTGGACTGACATCTTTTGTCTTTCATCCAAAGCTTTGTGCCTCCAAGTATAGAGGGTGATGACCCTCTTTTGTCGGAGGGGAGGCGTCATTTCGAGCGGACCATATTGCTCGGGAGGGATAACATGCAAGGCACTTGCACATTCTCTCATCCGAGCTTGCTAGAGGATTTTGTTCGACAGAGACTGTACCCTGGTCAGAAGAGTCTGGGCTTCTTCAGGCAATTTGACAGCTTTACAGTTCGAGTGGGGCCATCGTCACCAGCAATTTGGCATTTATCGGGCACAATAAGGCCGCCGATGTCACAGTGGACGGGATGTTTTTGGCTCCTTCTGGGGTGACGTTTGCACATGATGACTATGACCATGACTGCTTGCTGGAGAGGGTATTAGCACAAAAGACTCCCAATTGGTATGGGAAGTGGGCTGTTATTCCCTCTCATTATTACCGTCGGGGCGCGATAGAATGGCTGTGGGGTATCTTGACTATGTACAGAACAGGGCTTGATAGGGCTGGGATCTGCCGTGCAGTGACAACAACATTATATTCCTATCCTTGCCACACAAGATTGCTTCAGGCATTAGCCGAGAGGTTCAACCGCCGCTGGAACACATTTGTCACCGCGGAGGGGGAGACTTCATTAGACCTGTGGACTTTTCACAGGATCTCTGGCCTGTCGGTTTGTGGACAGCCCTATGAGGAATTGTCCTTAGATGATTTACATCTTAGTGCTTCAGATGGGGCTGGCCGATATCTTCTTCCCTATTGCATCTGATATTTGATGAAGACATGGAGGTACTTATCCCTACTGGGTAAGGAGAAGGTTGCACGCACACCGAGAGTGGCATTGAATGCTTGGGTGATCCATTTTTACAGCGGCCCGTATTATTTCTATGAAGAGTTCGCTTCCTTTGACATGACTTAGGAGCAATGCAGGGAAGTTATATTGAAATTTGCTTCACATCCATGCCACTTGCTTGCTCCGGCACATGGGTGGAATTTGAGGGAGCTACCGCCATTGACATACTTGGTAGCTTACCTGGCCCACTGGTTAGCCAGTTTTGTAATCCCTCATTGGGAGGAGGGAGTTCTTCGGGCCGAGGTGATTTACCCGGCTTGCCTGATGGCATGTGGGTGCAGAGTGGCTATTAACTCGGTTGCGTTGACGAATATCTATCATTCTTTTGGGGCTTTGACTTCACATTCTTTGGCCAGATATAAGGGTATTTTAATGCCCACCCATTACTTGAGTGCGTGGGCCGGTTTGCTTTTGCCAGAGCTCTCCCAGAGGATGCCAATCGACAATGCAACAGCTCCACTTATCTTTGTTTTTGCTGGTCACCCGGATCAGGATGCAGTCTTGCAGTTGGCCAACGCCTGTCGTGCTTTGTCTTTCCTCCACACTAGGAGGGACGAGAGTCTGGATTTCGACCACAGCTCCCATCTTTATCGCCCCTATTTAGAGCGGCAGGGGGATTCAGTTACCTGCAGACTATCTTCGTGGGCTTTGCGTTCCGCCCACGCATTAGCTGAGTGGGTCATCTGCATACGCCCTGGTGTCCTGGTCTGCCACCGCTTCAGCACAGCCGTTCTCGAGCCCTACTATCCACATCGATTTGCCCGGAACTTCGGGTATGACCAGGCCATCTCTCCGAATGTGGATTTCCCTCTGGCTCTTCCACAGTACATGCAGAGGGATGTGCATCTAGTTGCAGTAGCCTGGCAGGCCTTCCTTTACCGTGACGTGAAGGAGGATTACCCAATTCCAGCACAAACGCACAAGGGCCATTTTGACATACATTATGTGCGTTGGTGGTTAAAAGTCAGTAATGTATTCAGATAGCGTAGCGATGCCATCTGGGCTGTCGAGGAGAGACGCCTGAGGAGGGAGGACCTGCCCCCCTTATTCCTTGATTCAGACTTCATCAGATCCCACTTCTCTGGAGCCACTCGAGCCATCAGGGAGATTGAGACTCGCTGGAGGGAGGAGGGACTCCCCATTCCCATTGATAGGAGCTTGTATGCTGGGGCTCTGAAGCCCTCGAGGGGCACACTAGCGGTAGCCTCGACTTATAGTTCTTCACGCTCGAGGGCAGCCCCCGGCTCTTCAACGACTTACTCCTGGTGGGAGGATTTGAAGGCATCTTGCGGTCTGAAGAGTAAGTCTCAGTTATTATAGCCGATTCTTGAGGGGGTCTTTGCAGGTAGTGCTTTTGCAGAATGGAGAGTTCATGTGATTAATGCAGTGGGATGCACCGGTCTAGTGGAGTTTATTTTCGAGCTTGAGGTGGCTGTCACTTATAATGCCATCTTAGACATTGTGAAAAGGGTGGTCCGCGCTCTCCGATTGAAGCCTGAGCAGATCATCTTGAGACCTGAGAGAGCCATAGGGGCGCCAGGTATTTGCTTGATTGCCTAGCGTCACTTTGCTTCTGTTATTTATTTTCCTATTCTGCATTTTGAGATGCTCATCACTTGAGATCCCTTATTGTTTGCAGACCATGCTAGTGGCCAGGAGGACGGGGTTTCCCTGCGGGAGATCTCTCTAGATGTGGCCCCTATTGGAGTTAATGTTCCTGAGAAGAGGCTCCAAACTAAAAGCCAAGTGGATGACACTCGGCTTTCTTCTCGTCCTCATCTTGGGGAAGAATCTCCCGCTTGAGTGGATGTCTCCAATGAGTGAAAGAAAACTCCATTTCGTATTACAACTTTGGCACGTATACGCAATGTTATAAATATGACTTTTTGATGTAGCTCCGCCTGAAGTTCAAGCTGAAATGAGTTATCAAGGCGCACGGGCCGCCCGCCGTCACTTTCGGCTCAGACGGGCGCCCCACGGGGGGCATTTGTTGGACCCCACGATGTTCAGTAAATAATTTTCTGATTAATTTCAGAACCAAGAAAAAGTAAATAAATTAAATGTACATGATGATTTGAAGAGATTTAAACCTAGACCGCCGCATATGAGTCAAGCTCAAATGCCCTTGGCATCACGGCAAGCAACGTCTTATATAAGAGGACTGCATGGTTTTAACACTCAGTCATTCCATCAAACACCTGAAGTTAACTCCGCTAAATGACGGCGTCAAGCGATTCAAATCGCAGCCGTTATAGTGGGTTGGAGTTCAAACATCCCGACATCTCATTGGGCAAAGATCAATACAAGAAGTAGTGTGTTTTTAACACGTTTCGGGCGTACTTTCGGGTTTATCCCCGGAGTCCTTGAATATACCCGCTTTGGGCGGGTTGCGTCTGGGTATAAGGGGACCCACACAGGGTCATATTCCATATCTGAATCCTCTGCCCCCCCTTTAGGCTCTCCCCAAGTGGGCCCTTCGATTGGGAAGATGGTGGTCGGTGGGCTGCCGCCAACTAGCCCCTTATGGCGTCATCAACCCCTGCAACGGCGGGGATTCCTGACGTGCAGAGCCAAGTGTCGAGTCCAAAGGGACCCCGGTGGCCCTCCAGCACGCCCCCGGCGGCCCTGAAGCAATCGACGAAGTGGACCCCGGAGGGTGTCCGATGGCTGTTTTCTCCACTCCCGACGAAGGCTATCTTGATCACTCTTTTGCATTGGTGGTTTTGGTTCCGGCTATTGAGGGCTGCTCCAGCGGTGTCAGGGAGGTGAAGAAACCACCTCACCAGTGGGTGGAGCGGCAAATGCTTAGAGGCGACCGGTTCTTCTTTTGCCGCTGCCTGCAGTCGAGAGGCAGCTTTTGACCCTGGGTTCCTCTGAGCCGGGGGCCTGTGGTTTCCTTCCTGGCGCTCCCGTTGAGCTGGGGCAGACTGACAATCTAGCTAAGGAGTTGTCTTTCACTCTAGCTTCCGCAGCGAGTGGGAGGCAATCGACTGCTGGCATCCTGCAGGTGAGCTCCTGAGGTCGGAGGCGGTGCGAGCCACAGCAGGTGATTGCACTGACGCACCGGCGGTGGCAACGAGTGGTGGACAGTTGGTTGTTGACGTTCTAGTACTTGACCGTTCAGCCGGTGAGGGTTGTAGTGGTGGTGAGGAGGGGGAGGGAGCCCTCGATGCCCTGCCTCTCCTCTCCTTCTTGTTCGACTATCAGTACATACAGGCGCCTCTGGCCCTTGAGGGAGGGGCTGCAGTTTGTGCGTTGGAAGCCCCAACCGTTGGCATCATTGGGCAGGAGGAGCCTTGACTTCCAGAGGGAGACCTCTTGGCGAAGGCAAAGGTGGCCGTTTCGCTTCTTGAAGGACTTAGTCAGTAGCCAATCTTTGCATTGCCTCCCCACTCAGGGAGTCAGTGGATATGCTTCTTTGCACGGAGGTGGATCCAATCAAGGACGCCAATCAAGGGGGAGGGATGGGTGTTGATAGAGAGGGAGAGGAGACCCTCGAGAAAGAGGTCAAAGAAATCTTAGCTAAGATAGAGAGTTTTATGGAGAATTGGGCTAGCGAGGTTGTTAGTCTGATTGGCGTGTCTTTTGAGGGCGTGGATAAAGATGTGAGGTCTGTCTTCTGTAGAATCCAACGAAGATGGCAAGTGGATATAGCAAGGAAGGTCAAGGCGGAAAAACATAGTAGAAGAGGGGGAACGAAGAGAGACGAGGAGGGAAGAGGTGAGTAGAGGGTTGCTCTTTTGATTTGGGACGAGGGGATGGATCAGCACTACTTATTCTGGCATGTTACACCTCAACTTTTTTAGCATTTTGGGTGATTTTTTGGGTTTCATGTTAGAGCGGTGTAGACGGCGTAGTATGGTGGTTTGGCCTATAGAATCTCTTGTTGTGCTTGGTAGGGGGCAGCTTACATTGGCTAGGTGGTTTGCTTTTATCTTTTGTTTTGCTCTCGAGGCAGAGTGTTGTCTGCCGTCTTTTGTATCTGGGTGTTGTGTGGGAGCACTCCCCTCGTACTTGTACATTCTTAATTTTTTTTATAAACAATGGGAGCGGGGAAGGTGTTTTACGGAGCGGTGAATGTAGGTGGAGGGTTTTGTGGAGTGGAGAAGGCGGGCAGAGGGTTTTATGGAGTGGAGAACTGGGGGTTGTGGGGGTTCTGTGGGAAGCGGGCTTGGGTGGACTAGTTCGGGAAAGGGAAAATAACAGCTTGCACCTGCTCATTAGTTTAGACTCCTTCTGTGATGGGCCCCTGGGGGTTTCTATTGTATTTGGGCTTTTGGGCCTCAAAGAGTGAATGGATTGGGGAGTCCTTGAACTACGTTTGGATGAAATGTGCCCGGCTATATAGTTGGTGCATGTTGGCTATATCATTCATGGCCAAGATATTTCGGAATGTAGGAGTAGCATTTGAAATCAATAATTTGACCTTCTCTTCCTCCAGAATGTGGCCTGGCACTTGGGTGGCCATCTGCCACCACCTGTCGGCATACGTAGCGAATTCTTCATCTGGCTTCATTTTCTCGGCCACTAAATCTGTGAAGGAATATTCTGGGCCGACCCGGTGTTGAAACCTCTAAATGAACTTTTCTTTCACCACCTTAAAACTCTTGGCATCTTCCAGCGGCAGAGAGTAAAACCATTCCAGAGCAACTCTATCCAACGAGTGGCGGAGTAAGTACTCCATAAGGCGATCATCATACTGAAATTGCACCGGCTCATACATAAAGTCCCTTACATGAATAAAGGGATTGCTATTCCCATCATATTTGCGATATGTGGGGAGCTCAGACTGTGGAGGGAATCGGATATTCTGGAAACTAGGAACTGGAACATTTGCTAAAGATTGTGGGCCAACCCGCTTCTGAAGGAAGTCAAGTTGTTGTTGCATTGCGGCCCATTTATCAAGTAGTTCTTGTTCCCTGGATGGAGTAAGGGTAGTGAAAGAAGGAGTGGGCTCAAGACGGGGAGCTAAGGGATAGACAGGGGGAGGAGGAGGCCCATAAGAGGGATATTGGGCCGAAGGATGACCCAAATTAGAATGGACTTGGACTGTCCCTTGCTGAGGGTGCATGAAATCAGATGCGCCGACAAGAACTTGCAGCACTGATGGAATGGGCCTGTAGGAATCAACCTGAGTGGATGGGGGAAGAACTGACTTCCCTTTGTCAAGACCTGGATGGGCCAAACCAGAGGATTGGCCCATTTTGAGACTAAAAAATTGAAAGGTCCTTGGCTGGATCGGAGTAAGATCAATAGGAATGGGCTGAACTCCGGGCCCATCAACTCTGGGTTGAGCAATAAAAGCAGGAGACGGCCCTTGAGCAATTGTGGGAGAAGGGGCAGTAGACCCCTGCAAGGTCTGATAGACAACTTGGAGTTGGGCCAGATCCAACTGGGCCATCATCTAGAGGATATGACTGGCGGTAGTGGTTGAGGAAGGGGAGGGTTGTGCGCCCTCCATGGAGACAGACGGAGGAGGAAGGGCGGACCCTTCTCCTAACTGAAAGGAGATGACCCGAGACGGGTCCTCTAGAAGCCCCTGAGGAAGAGACTCCTCCTGGGAATGGGGATGATCAAAGGAAGACATGTTTGACTCGAACAATGGATTGAAATAGAATGTGGAAAAGGAATTGCCCTAGGAGATGATGCTAAGGATCGGAAGCAACTCCACATGCAATGTGGTACCTTGGCAAGATGCAAACAACACAAACAAACACACAATAAGCAACTTTGCAAAGATGACTTTGACTTTATGCAAAACAAAAGGGGCATGGAATGGAATTTTTGGGGTGGTTCGTCGATTTTGATCTCGGGACGATTTGGCGGCCCTTCCAGAGACCGCTACACCCCTGGCGGCCTAAGGTAGGCGCACCACGAGTTACTATTTTGTTGGCAGGGCGAGCATCGGCTGGCGGTCGTACAATAAACCGCTAGGGTCCCTTTGGCGGTCCAGGGTTAGACCGCTTTACCGCGTTTTGGTCATTGAGGCTGGTGAGGTAGCGGCCTTACGACTGACCGCTAGAGGTCATCTAGCGATCAGGCGTAGAACTGCCACTTCTTCTAGCAGCCCAAGAAGCGGCCGCAAGAGTTTTGTGCATCCTCAGAGCTTAGCGGTCCAAGGTTGGATCGCTAATCTGCATTAGCGGTCTAGGTTTAGACCGCTAGACTCTCTGGTGGCCCAAGAGAGGACTGCTAGGTGATTCTTCATGCTCGTCATGTCTGTTTCGCATTGTGTAGGTCTCCGGTCGGTACGGTCATGACCCAATGACCGACCTATGACCCCGTGAGTGTCCCAGACATCGTGGGTTTCGTGTTCGTGTTTTAGGGGTGTTTGGAGGTACCGCATTACCTTGGTTAACGTGCTCATGAGTCTGGGGGCCGAGTGACCCCGTGTGTGTTTCGAGTTCCACGGGGGCCATGTGTATGGCATTGGACTGTGAGTCCAGTTGACCAGCCTGGGGCTGGGGATTTTTTGTGTGTCACCGTGGTTTCACTCCTAGGGATTAGGCCAGATCGACAGCGCACTGCCATCACGTGCGATGGTCTTGATCTGAGTCTTGTGACTCAAGGACCATTGAATTTAATAGGTCTAGTGGGCTATCCAGAGTCTAGTGGCCACGAGCCACTTCTTCCTTCATGTTACTCGCGATGGGTGCGTGCGTGATTTTCTATGTCCATGTTCTGTGACACGTCCACTAGTCGTAGCTTTCCTACGACACGCGTGTGCTGGCTCGCTTGGGAGTGACTGAGCGACGTTCCCGAGAGAGATGGTGAGTAGGCTGGTTACCGTAGGGCCCCCACGTATAGCCGAGTCTGGGCTTAGGGGGAATTACTAGCTATAGGACAGGCCTAGGGCATATGGTTTGAGTGTACACACGAGGTTGGGGGCATCAGACAACACCAGCAGGCGCGACCCCAACAAGTCCTTGTTTGTGGTATTGGTTACTTTATGTGTCTTTGTCTCCACCTGGGGCGTTGTAACTAGACACTTGTGACGCGGTGTAAGACATCAGGGGACGCATCCGGTCATTCTTCTGGTGGGTGGTACTCCCATCACGTGACGTGAGTAATCGTGTCACGGGTTTTCATTTCCCATCTGCGAGACGGGGCTTCACGTGTGTTTTCGGGAGCATTCTCGTAGTCAAGGTCTCAGATTTTCGGTGAGCATCACTGAGGACTTTCCCTAGACGGCGTTGAGGTCATGACAGTGAGGTCATGACTATATTTCCCGACTACGTGATTTTGGTGTGGGCCCTTGTCTGTGAGGACAGGCCCCCATGACAGTGACGTCATGTCGTTTCCCTGGTAGCGTGACTAGGGCAGTCGTAGTCTGGTGGTTTGTGCCTGGTTGTTCCCCGACTGTGGGATCGAGGTGTTGGGTTCTGTTCCGGTACAGTACGAGTAGCTATAGAGACAAGGTTTTACCGACCACCGAGTTTACTGTTCCTATTGTTACTGTTATTCTTGCTGTAGTTACTGCCTTCCATCACGCCACTCCCTCTCTCTCCTCACACACTCTCTCTCTCTCCTCTCTCTCACCCTTACATGTTCTCTCTCCTCTCTCCCCCTTTCACTCGGTTCGCAGTCCAAACGGACCCAGGTCGATGCGTGGGAGGTACCGATGGGAAGGGCTCGACGCGAGGATCGCGCTGGTACCCTTCATCCATTGGATCGTGGAACGTGGAGATGCGTGCGAGCGAAAGGACGGTGTGGCCCCTATCGCCCGATCTGCACCGATTCGCAGTCTTCACCGTGCAAGAGATAGGGGAACGGACTGCTCGTCTCACCAAGAATCCGTTGACGCCACATGCGTCGCCATCCGTCGCCATCTTCATCATTTTCCGTGCAAATCTAGTTTTGGGTGATTTTGGGTTAATTTCTCATTTTACGTTCCTCTCTCGATTTCTGGTCCAGACGACCGCTGATCGAAGCAAGGGAGGTATCGTTGGATTGGTCGCGTCGCGAGGATCGCGTTGACCCCCATCTTCCCTCGATCCGCGGAGTGTGGAGTCGAGCTGGGCCGGGAGGCGTCGTGTCACCCTCTCACCGGATCAGCATCGAATCATCGATTTTGTCGTAGTCCAGGTAGGGGGATGGATTCCTTGCCCCGTAAGGACACCGCCAGTACCACATTCACCATGGTCCGACGCCCTTTGCCTCATTTTCAGTGCATGTTCCCGCTTAGTTTATTTTTAGTCTTTAATGTTTGAAATCATCTCCATGGGCATCGTCTTTTAATTCTAGTGGCATGCGTAGGTCTTGAATGATGGTATGGAATGGTAGGATAGTTTAGAATCGTGTTTCTTCGCGTCCCCCGCCGATTTCGATCAATCGGGAGGGGGTTTCAATTCCGAACGCCGGAGTCTCAAAACCCAGGTGACATAACGTGCCTGCCCTGGTGCGTTATAGTCATTTGGCATGCCTGTAGAGGTGCGTTATATCCCCTCGTGACGGATCCCTCTAGGTCTGTTATTGTCCGTTAACGCCCCAGTATGGGTGTGTTATGTCATGCGTGAATTGTGAGTTTTCTGTGGATTTTTGAGTTTGGGTGCCTTTAACGTGCCTGCCCGGGTGCGTTATAGCCCCTGTCTGTGTGTTGAAGGTCTGTAGCCTTTAACGCCCCTGTCCCTACGCGTTACATCCATATAACGCCCCTTGTTAGGTGCATTATATCCCATGTTAACTGTGGATTCCAATCGTTCTGGTGGGCATAACGGTCCATCGGAGGTGCATTATGTCCCCATAATGCCCCACCCTTGGTGCGTTATAGCCCTTGTCTATTGTGTTGCGAGCCTATTAACTTTAACGCCCCTTCTCCCATGCGTTATCGTCCTATAGCGCGCCTGCCCTGGTGCGTCATAGTCCGATCGACTGTGGATTTGTATGGGTTCTTTTGAGCATAGCGGTCCCATCTTGGTCCGTTATGGTATGTAACGGGATAGTCTTAGTCCGTTATATACCTGGAGATTTCAAAAGCATGTGTATGTAATTTCTAATGCATTTCATGTTCCATATGCGCCGCGTTTAAAGTATTTTGTACATTGTGGCATTACTTTACATCCCAAAAGAGCAGCTTTCTTTTTCCTTGTGATGGAACCACTAGTCGTAGCCCAACGACGTCCGTGTCGGTCCACCTGGGAGAGGTGGCGGGGTATTCCCATTATACGGTTTGTAAGCTAGTTTCCGTGGGCCCTCTCGCATAGTCAGTTTACGGTCTTGTAATAGACCATTTATGGTTTGGGCGAACCTTTTAATGACCATTTTTAAGCCAGAGTCCTAAGTAGGTCAATTTTGGGGATAAATGGGTATTTATCTCATTGTTTATTAATTTCCACCGACATCTGTTAGGTGGTCCATCGAAAGACCATTTTCCTCCTGAGAGTCCTATGCCGGTTGATTCGATTTGTTCCTCGGATAAATAGCCCAATTTATCTTATTATTTATTTTCCACCGACAGCTTGTAGGTGGTCTCCAATTGGACCATTTATGTAGTTGGACGGTCTATCGATCGACCGTATTTAGGGCTGAGATCCTTAGTTTGGTTGGCTTGTCTCTCTCCATCCATGGCCGAATGAGGTGTTTACTCCACCTTGTTCTCCCCGAATTCTGAGTAAAATCGTGTTCCGGGGACTCTTGGGAATATTATCCATAATTTTTATTTAGATAATAAAGCCACATTCCCACAAAAAAGCCCTCAATTTCGAGCTGACTTTCAAGGCTCTGTAAATTGCACCCTTGGCCCAAGCTCGCGGGGGGAGATTCTGGAATTCACATCGAAGTGCTGCCGTGTTCTTGAGCGAATTCCAACTAGGGAGGAAGGCTTTCGACATCCATTAAGCCTTCGGTTCAGGGAGTAGTCCATGTCTTTTGTGTTTGGAGTCTCCATTTGGTCATTCTTCATCATTTGTCTGTCGTTGCATCGTCATTCCTCCTCACTTTTATCCACATTTTTCACTGTCATTCTCACATTCCTCACCTTCCTATTGCTTTTCTACCCCCGTTTTGCCTAATGGACGGTCTGTTGGAGACCGTTTTGTTCTCCATGGTTCAATTTTGAACAGCCCCAGGAGGACTGTCTACACCCCTCAATGGTCTGCCTTAGACCGCATTTATCCCCCTAAAGTCGTGCCTGTTCAACTGCTATCAAGCGGTCACCCATGGACTGTTTAGCCTTTTAAGGCAGTTTGGTTTTGGCCGTTTTGTCCCCAAGACGGTCCTATAAGGACCGTTTCTTTCATAGGCGGTCCCTGTTAGGACTATTTTCTACCCGTCGTGGCCAACGGTGCTCGAGCTCTCTCCCGCCATTGTCAACGGCCCTAGGGGCCTTACAATCATCCCCAGGGGGCGGTGTGCCCCCTCTCATCCATCTAGACCCACATGCAAGCCCTAAAATCAAAATGGGGGGAGTTTTTTCTGGTAACCTACCTCGGATGATCACGCTCCATCAGCTGGCCTCTTGGTCGCCATCGTCGTCTCCTTTGATTGTGGTATGACCTCCTCTATCACCTCGACGGCCATGGGGGGGTCTCTTCCCTGCACCTCAGCCAGTGGTGGTGTCGATTCCTACCCAGGGTTCGTCGCCGGTAGTGGAGGTGTGGTCCGTTATCCGGCCATCAGACGACGGGCTAGGCGGCTTAGGACTTGCTTCTTGAAACGCATGAAGGGTATGGGAAGTAGAGGAGTGAGCTTTGGAGAATAGGGAAAGAGACAGGGGAGGGAAGATGGGGGCCGACGGTGTTCGATAGTCGAATGGAAGGATTGAGGAAGAAGAAGGTGAGAGGCGTCAGTTTCATTTTTTGAAATCGACGATCGAAAGGCAGTCTATCGATAGACCATTCAGTGTTAAGATGGGCTTTCTTAGACCATTCTACAGTGACGACCCATCTGCCTTCAAACGGTCTCCCCACGACTGTGTATCCCTTTGGAG
>JANBPO010002687.1:0-30754 GCA_024336825.1 Amorphophallus titanum
CATGCAATTCCACGCGTTTCGGAACGAATATAGCGAAATTTATGTGCACACTCTATCTATGTGTGTCGAATACACTTTGCTCTGATTGACATGAACGTTATGTATATAAACTCGTCACGCACTCTGAGTTCCTTCCGCGCTCGAGGCGTGATAGTTTTTGTGGTATCAAAGCCTAGGATATTCAATTCTTAGGAAGCCAAGCCCAAGAATAGGTTTAAACTTTACCCAGTGAGATTGGGTAGAACCATGGGTTAAGATAATCTAGGAAGTGTAACTCTTAAAGAACCATATACTAATGTAGTTAATAAGTTCTTGTAGGATCATGACCGCCGAACGTGCCCAATGGCGTGATATGCAGTGGACCGTTCAGGGTCTCACACAAGCACTCCAACGAGCAGCGCAAGGAGGTGAACATCGTGGAGGGGAAATCTCCACCAAAGTTTCTGAAATATGAACCCTCTTAAGTTCATAGGCTCCACCGATCCAGATGACGTCAAACATTGGATAAGAGAGACCGAACGTATATTCTGAGTTATGCAATGCACGGATCAAGAGAAGGTCCTATTAGCAACATTCCAGCTAGAAAGAGATGCCCATTGTTGGTGGGAGTCAGTAGAAGCTACCTTAGACCAGGCTCAGGTTACATGGGTGGAGTTTGTTAAGCATTTCAACAATAAGTATTTCTCTGATCGAGTCCAGGAGAAGAAGGCCGTCGAATTTGCCACACTCAAGCAACGATCTTTATCGGTGGCCGAGTACGAGGCACAATTCTCAAGGTTGTCACGGTACGCTAAGCACTTAGTCAGTATCGAGAAGATGAAGGCTAGAAGATTTCTCAATGGGCTCAGGCCCCAATTTATTACTCAACTAGCGTCAATGGACATACAAGTCTATTCAGAGATAGTACGGTGAACTTAACTACTATAAGATGCCATGGAATTGTTAGACAAGATCCGTGGGAGAGATAAGAAGGAGCACATTACTAGCTCTGGTACTTTCAAGCCTACATTCAATAAGAAAAGGCTTAGCAATGAAGGAGAGTCCTCTCAGGAGAAGAAGGTCAAAAAGAACAATAAACCATTCTACATCACTACTACACCTTCCAAGGAAGTGTGGAAACATTGTGATAAGGCCGGACACAGGGCCGAAGAATGTTGGAGAAGACTCACAGCTTGTCTCCGATGTGGGAACCGTGATCATCGGATTCCTGATTGCCCATTACTCAATGACCAAGCCAGTGACGAGAAGCGCCCGGTGAAGAAGAGTGCACGTCTCCGAGCTCTTTAGAAGGTGGAACAAGAGGAATGCATAATAGTGGAAGGTACACTCAAGATTTGTTCCGAGTCTGTACATGTCTTATTTGATACTGGTGTATCACATTCTTTTATTTCCAAGAGGTTTGCCGATCCACTACCTATGGAACCAGAATGGATAGATCTAATAATTGCAACCCCTCGCGGGAATGAATCCAAAGTCACACACCATTATCTAGATTGTGAGGTTTTGGTAAAAGGGAAGAATCTCCCTACCAAGCTAATATGTCTAGACTTGAAGAATTATGATGTAATATTAGGCGCCAATTGGTTATCTAGATACCAGGCAACTGTTGATTGCCGTAATGGCAGGGTTATTTTCAAGAAGTTCCTGGAACTTGTCTACTCTAGCCCCAAGAGTCAGAGCAAGTCACCTCTTATTTCGGCTCTCCGAGCTAGCAAGTTAACCAACATGTCCCGTTCATTCTCAGTTTAAATTTCACGCCGATCAGAGTTTGTTTGCCCCCCGTCTCAACCCTCTGTTTGTCACTCTCACAATCTGCCTATGTGCAGACCAACATGATAGTCTGTGGTAGGTGATTTTTCCCACCCCTTTAACGTGATCATAATTCTACAAAAAAGCTATGTGTGTCACCGTATCCATCCCCTCTACCTACCATAAAAATCCCAGGTCCTAATTCTTTCGTTTGATCCACGGTCAAAGCTCATAATCAGGCTAGTTCCAATCTGTCCTGTGGATTCTAAGTTTCGGGGCAGAACCTTCACCTAGTTTGTAGAACCTGTCATTTCCCGTCAGACAGTTGGATGCTTCTGGAATTCCAGTATGTCGAAGCTGTTCGAGTGCTCTTCACAAAGGCGCTAACCTTGCCTCTATCCGACATCATGGCTGGGCGTACCGGTCGTTTTCGTCAGGGTGCACAGATCCAACCTGAAGCAGGGCTATGGGACAGCCTTGGGAATTAATTCCCGAGACATCGCCTGCCTCCACTCCGGTGACCGTAGCTCCCGGGGATCGACCCGGGACATTCCAGGAGCATCCCCATCCATTGCTGCATCCAGGAACCACCCCGGACGTCACTGTACTAGTAGCGGGTCCCACGTGCTGTCCTGCGGGCCCGAGTGAACAGTGCTGAATCGGCTGACCGCGTCCTCCCGAGTGCCATCGACTGCTGTCCGCCAACCCGAGATTGGTGCTCCCGGACCCCACATGTTGCCTATTACCTCCCCGTGTGGAGTGGGCTGTAGGATTAATTCTGTAACTTAATAATTATTACTGTACCGGGGTTACGGATCTCGACCGGAAAGTCTTCCCCACGCCCCGAGCGTGGAGGTACACTCGCCTCCCACCCTTTCGTCGTTTGCTTAGCTAGTATACATGCTAGATGCCGCTGCTTGTACATTAGCTTATTTTCCTAGCTAGCTCATACTTAATCACCATTGTGAGTTGTGAGTGCGAGACCCATCCCGCGACTCTATCCGAGTGCGAGAGTGAGCCGACCACCCCAGACTCAAAGCCAGTTACTCAACCATGCCGATCAACACGTTTCCCACACCAAGGATGACTGTGAGCGAGTACTTCTATTTGAGGCACGATCACCTCTTCAGGAACTTGGTTAGGTGTTGAGTCTTGCATGTCATTGCTGGTCGCGTCATCCAAAGAGTTGTGTCATCACCCCGAGTCCCAATTTCGAGCCGAGTCTCATTGTCGTCCCGCATCAAAAACTAGCTAGAGGCCTAGCTCAAGGCGATGAGTCAGTGTGTGCATACGTGGTCAGAGGATTGGACTGACGCTGGCGAGCGTTACTCTGACTAGTTACTCGATGCAGTACTGTTGCATCATGAGCTTGTCACGAGCTTGACTGCGAGGTGCTTGAGACGCACTGTAAGGCGTCAGTGGATGCATCTGGTTTCTCCCTTCTGGTGGTCTTCCTTCTTCCTATCACATGGTTAGTTGAGGTTTATGCTTTTGGTAGATATGGTTTCTGATGTGTTCCTCGCGGGTCACGAGCTAGACCGCGAGACGATTTTCTAGCAGTCGCGGTTATGTGTCTCTCGCGAGTCACGAGCCTGATAGGGAGATGGATTCAAATAGTTGTGGTCATGCATTCCTCGCGGGTCACGAGCTAGACTGCGAGATGAGTTTCTCGTACTTGTAGTTGCATTTATGCCTGCTACAGTGCAAAGGCCCGTTTCGTTTTCGGTATTGGCCGAAACCGATACGTTTCGGCCGAAACGTTTCGGTTTCGGCCGATACCGCCAACCATGAGAATGAGCCACCAAACAGTCTTGTCACCTGTTAGTGGCCAACTTCTACCCCAATGCTTCATCAGGTGGTGCGCATGGTTGTGCCGTCCGACGCCACTACGAGTCCTCCTCGCAAGCTCACCCCACACCCCTTGCAAGTAGGAGCAGCCTACAAATAGGTGGCCCAGACTCTCGACATCCACTTTGCACAAGCAACAAGTCGATTGGATACTCGGGAGGAGTCGGCTCAGTCTATCCCGAGGGGGTACTCTCTTGTCAGAGATCCTCCGAGAGAGAAGCTTCACCTTCAGTGGACTTTTAAGTCTCCAGACCGATGAGAAGAGCCTCTAATCAACACCTCCATCTGAGATAATAGCGTAGGTAGAGTTGACCGAGAAAGTACCCTCCTTTCCCCACCTCCATGACCACTCATCCTCTCTGTCAATAGATCTTGTCAGTGTTCAACATCGAGAATATATCTATCCTTATCTGTCACAGGCATGGTACTTGGTATGGCCTGGCCGCACTGACAACAACTTGACCGTCATCTTTAATCCAATGGCTAGGAAAAAAGGGGAAAAATATAAAACCACTCACCACCCGTTGTGGGCACCTTTGGTGTGCCCCAAATCATGGGGCAGTAAAAGTGTGATGCTAGCTGTCCGATCAAAAGATTGGGGGCTTGCACCTTCTCCTGTGAGCACTCTCACTGCAGAGTGCATATGAACAGTGTACAAGTGAAACACATGGGAGGCCTGTGTGTTTTGTGCTCGCTCTCTGTGCGGAGAGCATGTGTGGTGGTGGCAGGGTGGTTTTTTTTTGGGGGGGGGGTTCTCAACAAGGGACTAATTTAGAGTATGACCAGGTTATATCAAGTGCCTTGGCCATACTCTAGCCTCTCTCTGTCTCTCTCTCTCTCTCTCTCTCTGGGAGATCTTTTTACCGGTTAGTTTACTTCATACCTCTCCCTTCTAACAAGTATCAGATATGGGAGATCTTTTTACTTGTTTAAAATGCCTAAGTGCACTCCTTTTTCCGTTTTTTCTTCATTGATCTTTCTGTCAATTAACCCTTTGATGCCTCCATTTCTCTTCCTCTTTCTTCTCCTTCCCAAACTCTCCACTGTCAAGCCTCAGAACTCCAGGGTACCAGGTCGCTGGGTCCAGCACACCAGTATCCGCCTTCCTTCAAACCCCAGCACCCACAACTGGTGTGCCAGCCCTATTTCCCTCCTTCCTCAAGCCTCATCCCCATTCCCCATCTGCTTGGCTTGGCAACTTGGTGAATAGCACCTCTGCAACTGGTGAATTGGCATCCCTGCAACCTGCAAATGAGCACCCCAGCAAATGGGCATCATTGCAGCCGGTGAATTGGAACCCTGCAACCAGCAAGTCAGAGGCTGGCAAGTTGGCAACCCTGCAGTTGGAACATTGGTGAAATGGCAGCTTGCAACTTGCGAATTCGTCCTGATCCTATTCCTTTCTGCCTGTTGCACTCCAGTGCACCAATACCCTGGCACCCTGACATCATGCCAGTGCTTGCACAAGCTGAAGACGGGATGAGAAGAGTGAGTTCTGTATAGTCGGGGCCCAGGCTTGAATAACAAAATAGTCCCGAGCCATGGGTGGGACTGGTCTACCTCAAAAGAACTTGGCTGGGCCTGCACTTCCTCCCTTGTGCCTGGCAATTGAGATCCCTATGAGTTGCAAAATGAGAATATAAAGCTAAGTTATCTAGTAAAACGTGGAGACTCTTTACCCCCAAACGAACACATGGGCTGAGAGAAATGGGGCCTTCCTCTAGTTGGTAAGTGTGGGTGACTACCTCCTTATTGGCGGGTCTACCCAGAGGAACCTCACTGGATTAACAAGGTTCCCCTGTATTGGGGCTTACTTCCTTTTCTTGCTTATAATTCCCTGGTGCATCCTGGGTGGGTTTGGGCTTCTTGCAACAAGTTTCACTAAATGGTGCCAAGCTCTTGGATCAGGTTCATGCCTCCAGGTTTGTTGAATCCTGGTTATTCAAGCATTGGTACCGAGAGTCAAATTTGCTAAAACTGCAAGTTCTCTTAAGCACATTCTCACCACTTGGATTCAAGCTTGTCTTGTTTCTGTCTCCTTCTGAGGCCTTCAACTTGAACAAGTGATATTCTGTTAAGATGGGAGACATCTGATCTACATCTAACTTGCTCAAACTTTCTTACGCATTGCTTGTTTACTTTGCCTCCATTAGCATCAGATCAACCCCTTTTGATATCATCATTTTCTTGGTCCTATACCTTATTTTTTTGGTACAACTCTACCTTAAAGCACAACTCCAGTTTACCATCCTCACTTCAGTGTAGTTCTAATTGTTTTCATATTTTCTTGTTGTTACCCAATACAGAGCTCCATACAATATAGCAGGTCTTATTTTTGCTTTTGTACTTTGTATTAAAACCTTGATGGTACATGGTGGTTGAGAACTATACCTAAAGTCTATTGAGACATTAGCCCATTAATGTTGAATTTGCTGCTGATATTGTTTTCAGTTTCTCCATCCTTCTGGAAGTAGAACACAGATAACAAAAAAATGTATGGTAGTATGGCTCGTCTACGAATGGTATTCACTACATTGGCTTCCTCAAAGTCCGACCCTCTACTTTGGTTCAACTTATCTGTATTTTTTTTCCTCCAAGGGCTTCTAAGTATCCTTTGCTTTTGATTTCATACTGATGGCAAGGATTCCCTCACACCCATTCAGGAAGAACTTCTGTGCTGCCTCTTCTTGAAGGGACCATAAGAGTTTGGGTGCATGAGGGCAAGCTTCTGACACCCCCTCCTTCCAAACCCATCCTACCTAACTAATAGGTCCAACCTTTTGTGATACTCATGCAGTAGGATTTCCAAGCATTTTTAAAGTTTTCTTAACTCTAAACTTACAGAAAGTGGTACGTGCAACTTCTGTGGAAGCTAATGTTGTTTGGTCCTCATTTTTCTAGCATTAGGCAACTCTTGCTTAACATTTCATGCACACTAAAATGCAAAATATGTTTCATCACATGGAGTGAGACTCATTAGCACAAATCACGTGTAAGAAATGTAACTTTTGATTGATCAACTTATTCCTGGTTAATCATGGAATTCAGAGGGGCTTTCCTTTTGTTTTTCCATTCTTTTTTTACTAGGCATTACATAGGTGATGATGTTTTGCCTTGATGGTCGAGCTCTTGAACATTTATTTTGGTTCATTTATGTTCAAGAGTTTGTTATTGTATATAATACCATTTATTTGCCTGAATATGGGTCCAACATATACATCTAATTGTGATGAGTGATCTTTGTCTGTGGATGTCAAATGTAAATCGGAGCAGTGTGAGGTGAATGGATAATGAGAATATATGCATAACAGAGTATTGGTCTAGGCTTTTGTTGCATTTACTTGAACTTTATTTCCTTAACCTATCCGGGCACTTGACGTGCTGTCTCATGTATTTTATTGTTTTTTGTTTTGTTCTATATTGATAGACTATTATTAATCTTAAGCAACTTACAATATCAGCAATAGAATTTTCTGTGAATTTTTTGAAATCTAATGCGGATTACTCGTGCATTTGTCTGCTGATACAACTGATTGACGCAAGGAAGAAACACATTAATATTCTGGTGGGTTTCGGCAATTTTGGTCAGTTAAGCTGACTGTAAAGGTCATATTGTGCATGGATACATGTATGACATCTAAGTCCTTATTCTCTACTAGAAGTGGCCTCCTGTATATGATATGCATGAGGTTCTAAGTTATATGAAACCATGAAGCTATATGTTTATTGCATAAAATATATCTGGTAAGACACATCAGCTGTGCTTGTTGGCAGTGCATCAGCTTATGGTCAGGCTGCATCCAATTTAGTTGCCGCCAGTAATCTTGAGCAAATCGTTCAGCAGCTGCTGGATATGGGAGGTGGCAATTGGGACAGAGATACGGTGCTTCGTGCGCTTCGTGCAGCTTACAATAATCCAGAGCGTGCTGTTGAATATTTATATTCTGTAAGTCATTTTTCACTTGATATTTTGCATTGATTATAAGAGACATCTACTTTATTTGTCAGAAAATGATAAATGATATTTGATTTCTGCCTTAATTTATCCCCAACTTCCCCCATCATTTTCTCCGCAAATGTTCCCCCAAATTGCGTGCCATTCCTTCTGGTTGAAAGATAATTCAATTATCTACAACTTTTATTTCATTATCTTGACCTAAAAATGACTACAAACCCTAATTTCGAGGTGGGACTTATGGGCTCTATAAATAGACCCTAAGTCTGAGCTTTGGAAGGGGGGAAGATTTTTGGTCGACAGTGAAGCCCTGCCGAATCTTTGAGCGACCCAAGACCAGGGAGGGAGGCCTTCTACGTCCGTTCAGGCCTCCACTTCGGGGAGTAACTAATTTTTTTTAAGTCTTTGTTTCAATTAGTCCCACCATCCTTTCTTTTCATTGCATGCATCATTTCTTCAACTTTTTTTCCACATTCTTTTATCATTCATACGTCATTTCACACACCCTCCTACATTTTTTTGACGCCCCTAGGGGTTTAAAAATCCCTAGGTATCCCCCATTCCACGTTCTTATGATCATTTCCTTTCGTTTTAGCATTTACTACACTTCATAGATCTAATATTGGGTTTCTTTTGTGGTCTACACTTTGTTTTACAGGTCAACGACATCCTAACACGAGGCCCGCTCTTTCTGGCCGACCGAAAAGGGTGGAGGTTTGAACCTTTGTAACTAAAGGCGTGGTAGAGTTGGGTGGCTGCATCCCGACCGTTCGCAGTGATGTACGGCCTCTTCTGAGCCATTCTACTTCATCCTGCAGTTATCTGAGAGCCGTTCTTCCTCCACAGTTCTTTTCCCGCGTCCTTCCCAGCGCTGGCAGGTGGTCTACGTAGACGCCGCGCATCGTCTCAGGCGATTCTTCATCAACCGTTCTTCTTCCCAGTGCTAGTTCCTAAGGCGAGTGTCTCCCCTTTTGTTTCCAAGGTAAGGTATGTCTATCATATCTTGCACCTTGGTGGCGGTCACAGGTTCATCTTCCATTCCCTTCTATTTCTAGTTTGTCTATTTTCATATTGCATTAGTAGAGGGATAGAAAGGAAAGTTTACGTCGGGTAGGAAAATATATCAACATCCCAAATTTTTGGCGATCATGGTGGGACGCCTAGTGCCCATCGTGTTAGTGTTGTGCTGACCCTCTTCTGTCCTTGTTTAGATTGTGTTTGAGTTCTTTCAGGTTGCTATCTGGTAGAGTTTAGTTTTCTATCTTCTGGCGGATGTGCGGTTCTATAAGAGCCGTCTACTTGCCTGAGCGGCCGTGAGGATGCTGTTCATCTCTGCTAGCCACAGTGCTATTTCATCTGCGTGCTTGCTGCCTTCAGCGGCCCTGTGCCGCCCGCTTATCTTTCATACGGTCTGATACAGGCCGTCCATCTGCTGGCCCAGGTATGTTCCTGACTTTACGTTGTTGGTTTTGCTAGTTGTATACGGTTGTATCAGATCTGTTCCAGAGTATACGTGGTCTTTCTTAGACCGTTCATCTAGGTACGCCTCTATTTCCCCCCTCCTTCTCGTCCATTATAGTCTTTGTCTGTTTGTCATTTGTTGTGTTACTACTAGCTGCTGGTGAACGGTCCAAACAGGACTGTTGTCCTCCCTCCACGGTCTCCTAGAGACCGTCCATCTGTGCTACCGTGCACCCGACCCTTCATGTTGATTATCATTTCACATACTTTATGATTATTTGGTGCTACTGTTGATCTCCCCTGTGTTAGTTACTTTTGCATGATAGTTATTCTTATTTATCATGTTTGGCTTGAGGCTCCCTCACCCGAGCCTTGCCTTTATTATCTGGGGGAGGGCTTCCCCTTATGACGATGCTAGGTTGACTTGCCCCAGAGAGGGGTCTGGAGCCTTCACCCACGGCTTGGCCTCTCGGGCTCTGGGCCTTAGGCCCCTCGCATCTGGCCTTGCCTTTGGGGTTTGGTTGAGGTTTGCCGCTATCCGTAGACTCACTCAGTCGGGCTAACTGAGAGAAGGTCTTAGCCTCTTGCCGAGCTTGTTGGAGACTCTTCTTGACGGACTCCTTAAGACGCCGCATTGTCATAGAGTTCTCCTGCGCATCGATCTCCCCTCTCTGAATGAGGACTTCAATGCAGTCTTGGACTTCCGGCATTGTCAGGTGGGGTGAGACACCCTAGCATGATACTTGCAGTAGCAAGGGTGACTTTTGGCTGTCTCGTTGTAATAGGACGGCTGCTCATGTGTCAGCACCCGACCGTCTTCTAGAAGTTTGTCAAAAATCTTCTCAGTGTCATCCTTGGGGAAAGAACACGGATGGGAGGGTCGCCACCCCGGATACCACAGTGTGGATTTAGGCAGCTGGGAACTGACTCCTTGGGAACTGACTTCCCCCTCCTGCGACTCCAGGAGTTGGAAAGCTGTTGCCGCATGTATGACATTGACGAAGAAGTGAAGACTCTCCTACGCGTGCGGTTGCGACGGATTGACCAGGAATTCACTCATATTGACTTCCCCTCGTCTGATTAAGTCCTCAACAAGGTCCTTGAACGGTTGACAATTGTGGATGATATGGCCTACCACTTCCTAATAAGAGCAATAGCCCTGATGAAAGGCAGCCCCTGGTGTCTGCTCAACGGGTGACGGGCTAATCAGCCCCGCTCGCCGGCACGCAAAGAAAATGTCCAAGGTCTTCTCGAGAGGGAAGGAGTATAACTTCTCAGGCAGCTCGCATTCGGGTGTATGCTCCTCGCCATCAGATGAGTCTGAGGATTCCTCAGAGAGCCAACCCCTGAGCGGAGCCCGGCCAGTAGGTGATACACTTGCCTCCCGTATGTGGGCTGGAGCTAATCCCCTGGCAAATGGGCTGAAGGGGAAAGTAGCAAGCTGTTGATTAATGCTCTCCAGAAACTGCAGCAGATGCCTCTGTTCCAGCTGCAACTGCCGGATTTCCGATCGGATCTTCCGAATGGTCCTCCTCAGTGCCCAGCATTCTGTGAATGACGGAGGAGCATTTCCGCAGCCAGTGTTGGGCTGCTGATTTGATGGCCCAGCCTCAGAGGCAATGGAGCTTGAGGCTGTCGCCACCATGTAGACCACATTAGCCGACCGGTTCGATCGGCTCCAGGCATGAGGCTGGGGTGGGTCAACTGTATGACCCAGCATATTTATCAAGCCCTTTTGAATGAGCTCCTTTGCTATGTTCTTGAAGATATAGCAGTCTTCAATGGTGTGACCCAACCTCTGGGGGTACACACAATAGGTGGGGTCATCTGTTTTATCCACCTCCGAGGGCTTCCGCGGATCTGGCAAAGTGATGAGCTACTCCTTCATGCATAGGTCAAAGAGCATCTTAGTATGCTCCTTCCTGAAAGAATAAGACGTCTTCATGCGCTCCGCTCATAGAGACGCATTTGCCTTGTCATCAGGCTTTTTGCCCTTGCCTTTGGCCTTTCCTTCTCCCTTGTCTCCATTTTTTGGGGAGAAGTCTACAGCATTTACCTCCTTGCGACTTAACAAATCAGGATCTAGCACCTGAAAAGGTTTAAGTCATTCTTTATCCTCTGCTCGTGAAAGTTTAGTAAGGCACGTGATACAAGACTCCAATAACGAGCACGTGAACCCAGGAAGATCATTATTGGGCACGTGATCCAAGGGAAGTCTTAAGTGAAGATTGGCCACGTGGACAGCACACTCTTGGTAGGAACATTCCCTCCACGTGCGCAACTGCTATCTCTGAGGGAACCACTTGTATCTCAGGCCATATAAATAGAAGACCTCTTTCATCCGAAATGAAGAATGAGAAAATCATGAATTGAGCATAACTGAGCGAGAGCATACAGCGTGATCCAGAGAGTAGAAAAAGAGAGCAAGTGTGAAAAGGGAAGAAGTAGAGAGAGTTGCAGAGGGTCCTCCAGATAAGAGAAAAAATAGAGTGCCATTTTCTGAAGAGGAATCTGAGAGATGAAGAGCTGATTTATGGTCTCGATCCCTAGATCAGATCTAGGATCGTTTGCTCCTCTGTGAGCTACATTGCATCACAAGTGTGATTTATTTTCTGTCGTCTCTTTCCCTTCTTATTTTTCCTTCCGAACTTCATTTCAAGCTGTGTGTCAGCGGAGCTAAGCTGTAATGCTCAGCAGGCGAGGTGGATATCTCGGATAGCAAGTTGTGTTTCTCAGCGGGTTGTAAGCAAGCTGTGAAGCTCAGCAGACACAAGCTATGGTGCGCAGTGGTTTCAAGCTGTTAGGCAGCAGGAAGCCACACTCAGATCTGAGTATGGGGTGGATGTAGGCCTCTAGTAGAGACTGAACCACCTAAAAATCCTTTTCTCTCTGTGTGATTGTTTCATTGTGGTTTTACCTCGATAGATGAATGCCTAGGAACACTTACACCTGACTTTTACTGTGTATGCAAGATCACTCATATGATCTCAGTTTGTTATCAATCATAGCAGTATATAGAAAGGCATGTCAGAAAAGTTAGGTCACGTCTAACTGGACTGACATCTCTTGCGTAGAGTCAAGCCTCCACCCAGTACTGTATTTGATTGATTGACTGTTTAGATCAATTGAGAGATTTCTGTAGGTATCTCTCATCTCTAGTCAGTACTTCAACTAGATTCAAATAGGTTCAGGGAGAGGTTTAGGTTTAAATTTCTAAAAAGTCTCAATGGGATCTATTCACCCCCCCTCTGGATCTCATTCTGAGCGGATCACCAATCCCAACAATTGGTATCAGAGTGGGTTACTGATACATCAGATCCAACGATCTGCAGTGAATCTTGTTGCCTTTGGTGCATCCATTGTGTTTATGTTCCTGATTCTAAAATCTGTCTTCATGGCTAATCCACCGAAATTTGATGGTGCTAGTTTTTATAGCTGGCTACGGAAGTTCAGAGATTATGTCATCTCTGTAGATTCGAATTTATGGGTCTTAATAGCACATAGTCTATATGACATTCCACAGGATCAATCCACATGGACTGTCATTAAGAGACTTAAAAATGTGGAGAACATGAAAGCCCTGGAAATGATAAAGAGGGCGATAAACATTAACGTGTTTCCTGATGTGGCTGTGTGTAGGGCTGCAAAGGAGGTTTTGTATAATATCAATCCTGTTCAAGAAGAAAAAGAGGATCACGTGTGCCTTATGACCAGTGAGGAAACTTCTGATGAAGAGGTAAGCCCTCTGTTCAAAGATTACACAGTAGATCAATGGGAGGGAGCTGTCAGAATTTTTATAATTTTGAAAATTCAGGGTTGCTACACTTTTCCTTCCCTTCTTTTCTTCTTTTTCCATCTCCTTTCTGGCCCAAGATGCTACTCTAACCTAAAGTGGGTGGCTCCCTTGATAAAGGAACTCCTTTTAGAGGTTCTCTCCATCCTAAGGGCATGGCATCTTCACCTTTTAGTGGTTTTAGCTACGAATTTCTAAAAATTCTCCCTAAAATGGCCAAGCATTTCTGCTCTCATAGAATTATTGCATCCTCAAACACACACTTTCCTCTTCCCAACCTTTGAAGCCATTGTGCTATTAGAGGAGGTAGAGACCTACCTAGCCCTTCCTAAGACCAAGGTGGGGGATGAAAACTTAGTGTGTCACACGGTTGAGCCTATAGACCCATCACTCATTCTAGGGGATTTCATCCATAATGCAAAGGATGTGAAGGCCATGATCAGCCCACGCCATATCCATTTAATACCCATGGCACAATGGATCACCGCTTATTTGAAGAACAAGAGCGAGAGATTTGAAGCCATAGCCAAGGCTATCTCAATTTGCTTATACAGGGTTTTCATTTTCTCCACCACCGACCACCTCTTAGACATCCAAAATCTCAGTATTATTAGTGGGTTGTGGCGGGGTTTATCCATCTCTCAAGTTGTCCTTTCTTACCTCAACGAACGCCTTAGTTCAGCTTTACTAGGGGGACCACTCTTTAGGTCAATGATCATCCTTGAGTGTTGGATGGGAGTGAGACTTAAGTTTCTACCCAAGGAGGACATGCCTTCAACTAGCTCGATATTCGGGAGCCACCCTCTATTCTTTATAGGAGGCGCATCTGGGTTCTCTTCACAGGTTGAGTGTCGGACGGCATACAAGAAGACACGAGATGATTGGCGCCTCTACCTCAACACTTTGTCAATTGAAAAGTTCGTGATGCGACCAAGGGCTCTCCAAGGCACTACTCTTAGACTACCTCGGCAACCAAGCCTAGACCTGCAGCTAGTTGGGAATACCACATTGGCGATCTACAACCCGCACCGGTACTATCTACAAGTTGGGTTACCCCGTTCTGTGGTTCCTGCACTATCACATTTCCCTCCCCTTCAAGCTAGGAAGATCAGGACCGAGGAGGATGAGCGAGTAGACCGGAGTGCTCTGACCATGTGGGAGGTCAGCCGGGTATATGCCTTGCATGTAGAAGTGGCAGAGGACGAAGAAGTGTATCGTGCTTATATGAAGGAATTGTGTTAAGATCCGGCCTCGCATGGATGGAAAATTGAATGTAATTTGAGCTTGGTTCTTGATGTACTTGAAATGATCTATTGAATGATGTTCAATAACCTTGATTGGAAGGAATAAGAATGTTAACTTGAGACATGTTCAATGGGTAACTCTTTGAACTTGAATGGATGGATAAATCAGCTTAGAATAGAGTTTTCTGTCTGATAAACGGCCTAGATTAGGACCGCTAACCTTGCCTAACGGTCTAACCGATAGACCGCAAGAGAATGCACCCAGGAAAAACTGAGAGTTCACTGCTCTTGGGAGAGTCATGCAGTCGCATTGTGGACCGTGAGAACGGGACTAACGGTCTAACTTAAGACCGCGAGAGATAGCTTATTGAGAACTTGAATTTTTAACTCTCGGGAGAGTTAAGCGGTCAAAATATAGACCGCTAGGGGATATTAGTGGTCTAACTTTAGACCGCTAGGGACCAGAGGGAAATGTTTAAAGAAGTGTTTGAGCTTTTTGAGAGCATGTCATTGAAGTATCCTCAATTGATTCCTGCTATTTGCAATGCCTTTGCCAAGGAAGTCTGCTCTACTGGTTATACAACTGTTGGCTATGTATTTGTTGATGAGGTTCTGCAGAGGGGCCTTGTCCTGGAAAAGTCAACTTATGAGCATCTTATAACAAGGTTATGCAGGGAGAAAAAGGTTACTGAAGCTTTCCATCTACTTGATGTCATGCTTGAGAAAAATGTGACTCCATCTGCTGGTCTGTGTCAAATACTTGTAAACATGCTATTTAGGTCCAGTAGAATGAAGAAGGATGAGCCTTTAAAGCAGGCTAAGTGGAGAGACGAATCAGAAGTTCTCTTTCCCTTCCATGGAGCACTGTTGAATGAGTTACACAGAATAGGGAGGATTGCGAGGGTGGGTCCCATGCTGCAAAAGCTGCAGGTGGGATGGCTGTTACCTTGTAAAAGCATCTTAGACATAGCGATGCAGACATATTGCCAAGAAAATAACTTCAGAAAAGCATGTGAATTGTTGTGCCTTATGATCAAAATGCATTTGTGTATTGACATATCAATCTACCGAGATCTAGTGTGCCTCGCCTGCTCCATTGGCCGCGTATATCTTGGATTGAGTCTTAAAGATCTGATGTTGAAAGAATGTAGATTTCCACCTCACACCATATACAACATCATGATTTCTTATCTTTTTCAGAGGGGAAATAGTTCTTTGGTGGATGTTGTTTCAGATGAAATGTAACGGCAGTTCTGTAGTCCAGATCAAATTTCTTTCAATTTCCTCATACATTGGTACTATAAATGTGGAAATGCTGAAAAATCAGTCGACTTATTGAACACCATGATCTCTAAAAATCCGCAACCAAATAATCGCAGTCTGACAGTAATGCGTTACTTATGTAACCGTCTGAGACTTAGTGAAGCCATGGGATTGTCTCAAATAATGGAAAGTAAAGGCGGGAAGCATGGTTCTGTGATCCAAACTATACTAGTTGAGAGCCTTCTGTCGAATGGGAGGCTCCATGAAGCTGAATAGCTTTGGGTCGATTGGAAGACAGAGATCTGATTCCTGATAAGGCACGCTATGACACCTTAATCAAACATTTCTGTACGGTTGGGTGGGTAAATACAGCGGCTAACATGCTTAACTTAGTGTTGAAGAAGGGTGATATTCCAAATGAAAACAGTTATAATTTTGTCCTTCAGAGGTCCCTCGTTTGCATTGCTTTCGATGAAGCTCTTGATATCCATGCTGAGATGCTGCACAAAAATATTCAGCCGAGCATGGAGTCACATGATATGCTCATTCATGAGCTTCGTGGAAATGGATGAGAATAATGATGCAAATAATTGCAATCTGCTTGCAAATGGTGCATGTGCGTCTAACAAATGCGATCAAAGCCGTGATGCAATGTAAGGCGCGATGCAAATAAAGAGTCATAAGAATTTCCCTACGGAGAATGATCCTGTCCTTCCTCACTTGGGCATTGTCACAAACACACGTTGCATATCAAAAAGAAAGGAAAGGAAGGGAACAAGGTGAATCAAATGGACAAGAGAATGAAGAAATGATGGCTTGTGAGTGCTGAAGCACAGCAGGCCGGCAAGCCTCAAATCTACTGATCCTTCGTACCAGTGGCAGTTCCCTGCCCATCCTCCATTCTGGTACTTCATAAACACCTGTACTCGAGTCAATCCTGACTGCTCCTGAGCAAGGGGAGAAGTTCGACGTGTTTTCTCCAACTTCTGCCATTACACGTCCACCATCTATGGAGTCTTCCACCTCCGCTTCACCTTCCTTTACCACTCGAAACGGGTGTCTTTCTACGAGGATTTGTGTCGAAGATGATCAAGAGCCGGAGAAGAAGGATTTGGCCACAGCCGTGCTATTCAAGATGAAAGAGTTTGTTTGCCGGATGCCAATCCGGGTTGTTGTGCCGACCATGGTTAAGGAAGTCAAGTCCCCTCCGCTACTCACTGGAAGAGAAACTCAAGCGCTGATGCCGTATAAGTCTATGCCGTATAAGTCTATGCCCCAGTGTATTTGTCAACTCCCTTACACTGTTGCTATTCACTCTTCAAGGGAGTTGTCATTTACTATTGAAGCTTTATCACGAACTTTTACTTTATCCATTGGGCCAATTGGCTA
Source organism: Amorphophallus titanum (assembly GCA_024336825.1). Classification (NCBI taxonomy): domain Eukaryota; kingdom Viridiplantae; phylum Streptophyta; class Magnoliopsida; order Alismatales; family Araceae; genus Amorphophallus; species Amorphophallus titanum. The sequence continues at coordinate 16,703 of JANBPO010002687.1, forward strand.
TACACTTTCACTGCTATAGAGGGGCAGTTATCCTGGTGCTAAGGGGCCTTCCGCTATTCTATCCATCTGCTATTCAACGCCATCCATATTCTCGTCTATCACCGATTCTTCATGGGCCACTCCACGGGTAAGGAGAAGGATCTCATCCTCTCGCCCTTCGTATTCTTTGCATCTCATGCATTCCATGCATTCATCGTATCCATTCTGTTGCATCTGCATGCATTTGTATTCCTTCTTCCCCGGGTTTCTGGACCCGTATCTTCCCTATCTTCTGGAATCTCCGAATCTTCCACATTCCCCATCTCTTTTATCTCTGTCATCGGGATCTCCGGGTCTCCTTACACTTCCTGGGCATTGTGCCCCCTCCAGTCTTCTCTCAGGGCATCGCCCCCCCTTTCCACCTCTTATATCCGGATCCTCTGAATTTTGCTCTGCTTAGCGGGCATTGCGCCCCCTCCAGATTTCTCTCAGGGCATCACCCCCACTCCCAATTCTTACATCCAGACCTTCTGGATTTCTCTCTCATCCTACCTGGGCTTCGCGCCCCATGGTGTCTCATTCCTCCGGAACCTCCGGACCTCCCTCTCTGGGCATCGCGCCCCTACACACCCTCATGTCCGGGTCCTTCAGGCTTCTCACTGATTCTCCCTGGGCATCACGCCCCCTTTCCTGCTATTCCTCCGGAACCTCCGGATCCTCTGCATTTACCATCTCGTTCACCTCTAACTTTGGGAGCTCCGAGTCCCCTGACACTGACCGGGCATCGCGCCCCCTCCCATCTCTTGTATCCAGACCCTCTAGATTTTTCTCTGTCTGTCGGGCATCGTGCCCTCCCTCTCCACGTCCTTTCAGATTCTCCAGATTTTTCTCTCCTTCCAAGGCATCGTGCCCTTTTATACCTTCCTCCTCCGGAACCTCCGGATCTCCATTCTAGGGCATCGTGCCTCTCCACACCTCCACTTTCGGATCCTCCAGATTTTTCTCCCCTCCTAGGGCATCGCGTCCCTTCTGATTCTATCTCACCAAAACCTCTGAATCTCTTCCCTTTCCTCCGATTTCTCCTTCTATCCATCCGGGACATAATGTCCTTTGTTCTCTTCTTCCTCTTCAACCATTTTTTTCCATACCTCTTCCCAGGGCATCACGTCCCTCGATATTTTTCCCCTCCGGAGCCTCCGGATTCTTCTTCCCATCATGATTCTCCTCCTTCGCCTCCGGATCCTCCTCTCTCCATCTACCAATTCCTTCTTTTGATATAACAGTAAATTCATAATGCCCGTACCTACTTCGAAATGTAGTTTTGTGAATATCCTCGTCCTTGATCCTCAATTGATGATAACCCGATCGAAGATCAATTTTTGAGAAATACTTTGCTCCAGAAATCTGGTCGAAGAGTTCATCAATCCTCGACAGTGGGTACTTATTTTTGATGGTGAGATGGTTCAGCTGCCGATAGTCGATGCACAGTCTCATCGATCCATCCTTCTTCTTGACGAATAGCACTGGTGCTCCCCAGTGGGATGTGCTTGGTCTGATGAAACCTTTCTTCAATAACTCCATGAGTTGCTCCTTCAATTCTTTCAATTCTGCGGGGGACATTCTGTAGGGTGCTTTGGAAATAGGTCCGGCACCCGGAACAAGATCGATGGTGAATGAAACTTCCCTTTCTGGTGGTAAACCAGGTAAGTCTTCTGGGAAAATATCAGGAAACTCCTGAACAATCTGAATGTCCTCTAATCTAGCCACCTTAGCTTCTGTGGTAGTTACAATGCTAGAAATGCCTCGCATCCTTTGTTGATAAGTTTATGAGGTCGAAGAGCTGAAATAACTGGTGATCTCTTTCAAGGGGTAATATTAGTTAACTCCGGGTAGTCTACAAAGGTCACTTTGCCATTCCAACAATCTACAGTTGTCCGATGGGTGGACAACCAATCGGCACCTAGAATGACATCATATCCCTGTAGATCCAAGCATATCAGTGCGGCGAGTAGATTGTGACCTTTGACCATGACCTTACAGTTTGGGAAATGATATGTGACATCGGACTCATTCCCTAATGGAGTGGAAATTACTAAGTTCATCCATTGTGGTTCCATAGAGAGTGAAGCAAAAATTTTTCTTGAAACAAAAGAGTGTGTTGCGCCAGTATGAAACAGAACTTGAGTAGACTTGGAACAAATAGATAAGGTACCTTCCACCAGTCTGCCTTCGATTGGTTCAGTCTCCTGAAGAGCTTGGAGACATCCTTGCTTCTTTGCCGGGCGCTTTTCTTCCTTTGTCACTTGTTCAGTTTGTTCATTTAGAAGGGGGCAATAAGGGATCCTATGCTCCCGACTCCCACAACGGAGGCATGCTCCCAGTTTCCTCTAGCACTCCTCGGCCTTATGACTGGGCTTGTCACAATTATAGCAATTCTCTTTGGCTGGCATAGTGACGGAGAATGGCTTGTTATTCTGTTTGGGCTTCTTATCCTTGGAGGACTCTCCTCCACCATTGGCTCGCTTCTTGTTGAAAGAGGGCTTGAAATTGTTGGAGCCTGTAACAGTCTCCTTCTTGTCCTTACCACGGATCTTTTCAGATAATTTCGTGGCGTCTTCAAGTAGTTGGGCACGTCGGACTATTTTCAGATATACTTGGATATCCATTGGTGCTAGTGGGATAATAAACTAGGGCCGAAGCCCATTTAAGAAGCGTCGAGCTTTCATCTTTTCTGTACCCACCAGGTGAGGTGTATACCTAGCCAGTCGGGAGAACTGGGGCTCATACTCGGCCACATTCAAGGTTCTCTATTTCAGAGCTGTAAACTCCGCGGCCTTCTTCTCTTGGACGTAGTCGAAAAAATATTTATCATTAAAATGACCAACAAAGTTGGCCCAGGTGATGTTTCCTTCAGGTAAGGCGGCTTCTATTGATTCTCACCAACATCTAGCATCTCACTCCAGCTGGAATGTAGCTAGCAGAACATTCTCATCATCCCGCAAATTCCTTGGGAGACGAATATGGTGGAGATCTCCCAGCATCTTATAAATCAGGCACAATGTAGCAGGGCAGAGAGACAGCTTCACACCCCAAGCCATCAAGCACGCCGGGTATATAGCCTCGGCGTGAATCACTGTCTCGTCACCCTGCGGGAGAGCAAATGCACATAGCCAGTATGTTAGATAGGCTGCACAGTGTGTAATGGGGTCTACTCCATCCGGGTTAGGGCCGCTTCACCGTCCCCTACGAAGAGAGGGAGATAGATGAGTCTTTCAGTGGGCCCACTTCTTTAACCTGCTCGGAGCTGCTCCAATAGAGGGAAAGTCCTCGTACTTCTCCTCGCCTCTGAAGAAATATTCCAACCACAGGCCCATCCACACCCGCGCCTTTCTTTGCGCGAACGGGTGCGAGAAGAAGAAGTTTTTGGGACATCTTGAATGGACAGCCACAATATCCGGTACACCTTCATAAGGTATCCATATGCAAACCCAAGATAATGGCGGCCTTCACCATCGGTGCGATCTTTAAGCCAGTTCGACCAACACACTTCTTAATATGGTTTGTCATCAATGGGAAGACCGGATAGTCGATGCAAGCTCCATAAGTCCAAGGAGGTTTCCCCTTCTGCTGTATAAAATGTGTTATACTCTGGACAAAACACCTCCATCATTCCACAGCACAAACCCTTTGAAATAGGGTACCGAAAGCAGGAAGCGTAGACGCTGTGATATATTTCGGCTCTCATCAAAATGGGACCATAATGCTGGAGCACGTACTCCATGAATTCAATATCTCCATCCCAAAATGCATGAGTGTCAGTGGCTTTAAAGTCTGCAAGCTAGACGACGGTGATCTGATGTTTGAACCTGACTGTAAAACAATCCAAGAGAAATGGTTCTTCTATGACCCCCACTTCAACAGGGCCAAGAAAAGGCTGAACATGTGCTTCTCTTTATGCAGATTTCTTGCTGATAAATCTCACTTGGCGGGAGTAAATTCTAGAGCTCGAGTCAACAGTCCTTGAGCTGGGGTCAGTTCTAGAACACTAGTGATAGATTCCCACTTACGGGCTTCCCTCGAAAAGTAAATTGGCTCGCCCCTCACTACCGAGTCGATCATACTATCTCAGCCCAAGAGTATGTTGTGTTCTGCCGCTTGAATAGCTAGAATATCTCGCTTCCCCATGAGGTCAAAATGGTAAAGAAAAGACATTAAGTGCTTATCCTTTGGGAAGTCCATCCTATAACCATGGCCTTGTTCAACTGAAAATTGACCTTTGTTAGAAAGAGTCAGCCGCTCAACATCCATGAAGTCCATCTCCAAATCAGAAGATTCTGACACTACTGCTAAACGACTCTGCACCTAGTCAAGGTCATTGATGTTCTGCCATGTGACAACTGGGTGTACACCAGATGAAGCATCGATCCCTTATGCAGCTGCAGAAGAAGCTGTCGAAGCAATCGTTATAGCTGCAATAAAAAGGATAACGAAATTAGAAGAAAAAATATATACTTCCTCTGTTGATGGCCGGCAGCGTGGTGGGGGAACCGCCTCCCCCTGTTGTGGCATCTGGACTACCTCCTTCTTCTTCCTCCGTTGGCTCTTGGCGTTCTTTTGCGCAAGCTCTCATGGAGTGTAAACAAAGGTCGAAGGTTTCTTTCCCTATCAAGAACCCTGGTTTCACAGATCAGGGTGAGCCAGCAGTATTCTTCTCTAGCTCCATGGGAGAGCTCAAACTGTTTCTTGGACTGCAGATTACTCAGTCAAAAGATGGCATCTTCTTCTCTCAGTGTGGAGTTGGCTACTTCTGCCTCCGGTTTAGGGGATATGAAAGAGATTGATGTATGCACCGCATTTACAGAGAAACTTGATTCACTCCAGCTGTGTGGCTGGGGAGAGCATATTAAGTGATCATTCATATCTATCGCTTCTCGAGCGATCAGGTCCTCCGCAATATCTTTGAAGACATGGCAGTTCTGGATGACATGACCTACTGACTAGTGATACAAACAATAGCCATGTTGATGCATCGTGCTTGTTGTCTCGTCATTTTCTGGTGTTGGGAGGTCTATTAATCTCTCTCGATGACAAATGTGGAATTTTTCCAAGATCTTTTGTCGAGGGAAAGAATATGTCCTTTCAGGTGTCTTCCCAACGGACGAGACTGAAGACTCTTCATACAACCATCCTCCAAACTTTGGCAATATTTGAGCACATGTGGGGCCTTCGGAATTTAGTGTGGGTGTTGGGGTAGGTTCCCTTGACAAGGGTACGAAGGGAAATATTGCCAATTGTTCATCAATATACTTCAAGAACTGCAACAGCTCCTGTTGCTCTTGCGCTGATCTCCCTTTCAACTTTTTGGATACTTTCCCGCACATCCCGCATAGCCAGACATTGGGGCATTTTGGAGCGGGTGCACCCCAATATGGCTTCATGCTGCTGGTTTGACAATCCGGTTGCCGAGGCATTGTTATTACTATGGGCAGCCGGGAATGAAGTGTTGGCCATCAACTTTGTCTTCTTTCTTTTAGAAATTTTGTGAAGTACATTGATTGAATAATGGATTACATTGGCCGATTGGTTTGGTTTATTCCAAGCATGAGATTGTGGATGATCAACTAGATAGCCTTGCATCGTGATCAAGTTGTTCTGAATCATTTTTTCCACCATATTTTTGAAGATGTAACAATCTTCAATTGCATGGCTTATGCGATGATACACACAATAGTTGGGTTCATTTACTTTGCTTGCATCTGTCGGCCTGCTTGGCTCCGTAGAATGATGAGCTTCTACTTCATGCATATCTCAAAAGGTTTGTTTGTGTCCTTTTTGAAGGAGTATGGCGTCTTCATGCGCTTCACCAATGTGGTGACAGACACCTTGCTTTCAGACTTTTTACCTGCATGGTTAGAGTTACCTTCCCCATTGTTTCCATTGTTCGGGGAAAAATCCACTGCATTTACCTCCTTATCGCTTGCATTATGATCTTTGGATGCTCTACTTTTGGTAGGAGTGTAAAAACATTTCAATTTCAGTCACAACGGAATTGAGTTGGTCGAAACCCTTGATGTTCGTTTTGAGGAGTTTTTCGCAGGCTTCTGGTGTTAAGCCCTTTCAACATTGGTGATGACATCTTTTGGAGCCGGAGGGTTGTCACACCTCATACTGAAATCTCTCTAGCGCTTGATAAAATCAAGAGCGGTCTCCCCTTTCCTTTGTCAGAGGGAGCACAACTCCGCCAGAGATATTTTACGCTCGGCTGTTTTGCAACAATCGAGGAATTTCTTTTGCATGTCCGCCCAATCGAGCACCAAATTGGACTTCAAATGGGAATACCATTGGAAAGCGATACCTGTTAAAGAAGTGGTGATGTAGCAAAGGAGATATTACTTATCCAGTGGTAATTTACCCATGGCCGTGATGTAATAGGCCAAGTGCTCATGAGGGGATCCCTGTCTATTGAACTTTTGTAGTTTGGATGCTTTGGGGGATTCCAGTGGGAGTTTCTCGAATTGACGGTGGAGCGGTATGGCACACTGTATAGATCAACTGTGGCAACACCTTCCTCATGCTCGACAAATTTTGCCTCCACAATCTTTTCGATCATCTATCTTTACACCATTAATTTTTTAGTGTTGACGTGCTTGATGATTGATTATTAGTTTCCACTTGAGGAGTTTCAAACTCCATAGTTACTGGTACCTTGACTGTTGTAGTCGAAGCATTGATCACAACAGACCTACTTTGTGGTGCTTGCTCCTCCGTTTGAGACATTATTGCGGGTTGTGACTACGGATCCCTTTCCTGCAATAAGCCGTGCAAGATTCTCTTCAACTTCTGATTTTCACGCTACAACTTCTTCAATGTGACATCCTGGACATTATCTTCCAACTCATTATTGTCGCCTGAGTTCTCATTTTCACCAGCATTGTGGATTTTTTTTGACGTCTCTTCAATGTTCTCCTGACCTTGCTGGTTGGATGGATAAGCGGCAACGCGATTCAGCTGTGCTACGGCCCGGGATACTGAACAAGACTTTCTTAGGGATAGTAGTGGCTCGTTTAAACCATTAGGCGTTTCTTCTGGCTATTTGTCGGTGGTGTCACAAGTGAATATCTTGACGACATCATTAGTCACTTGTACCACTCGCTTTTTTCTGGGCAGTTGCACTCCTAGATGGGCAGATGCCTCCAGTCTGTTGAAGATTGACACTCTAGACGCAGGGGCCTCAATTGAGTGATCAGCCTCTACTTGGGTTGGCCCCAAGGGTGATGAATATCGAGGCTTTTTGTAAACCCTCTTTCGCTTTTGCCCGCGAGGGCGTAAAGCTTTGACCTCTAGAGTCGCTGAGATTTCGGCTTGTTGCCAGTTTGCCGAGCTTTGTGCTTGTTGCAAGTCCGACATGCAGATGGGACTCTCTGCTCTATCTTGCTCAATGGCACGGGTCTCCTCTTTGGTGATCCAGATCTTCTTCGTAAGAAGTTGGTGCTCCTCCACCGGGTTGCTCCCAGGCTTGGGTTTAGGAGTCTTGGATTTAAGGCGGCGCATTTGCCCCCGGTTTGTTATTGGTGTGTCGGATTTCTTCAACTCCACCTTGCCTTCCCGTGCTTGTCGGGAAAGCTCAAAATAGCTGGAGATGGGGACGGTTGGGATGTACATGTCCTGAGGCATGATCGGCTCACCTCTATCGAGCCATACACGTAAATTTCTGACAATGACCATTTTGTCGGAGTGAGAGAGGGTCGTTGCGGGCTTTCTACCTTTGCGGTTGTTCCCCCGTTGAGCAGAAGTAGAGTTGAAGGAGATGTGGTTGATCGATAACACCTGGTCAGTGGTGGTCTGGGGATTAGTGCCCTTGGTAGGTGCAAGTGCGACTGGCTCCTCCTCGACCACAGGTACGATGCCTCGGAAGTAGGACGAGCCAATGATAGCTGGAAAGTTGCCAAACATTGGCTGGGTTGCCAAGTATTTGAACCTGGTATGGTTGGCAATTACTTGCCCTCCATATGTGACAATTGCAATTGTCTTGCTGTTGTTATGGTGGTCGTGATTGTTGTTGTTGGTCGCTTGCTACAACCCGATCTCCCTCTTCCTGTCCTGTAAAAAGAAAAGGGGCATCGGAATCTTAGTAAAGGTTTAGATTTCTTTGGCAGAAAGAAGAAAGACAAGAAATGTCCTACCAGGCGTGCCAGTCTGTTTAACACGTGAGGTTTTTGATGAGGATAAATTTGACTTTATGTAGTTTGGGAATTGGAAAAGTCAATTATGCACATTTGTCAACCTTTTGAAATGCATGTGCATTTTTAATTTTTGTTAATCCCGCGAATTAGGTTTATCAGACGATTTTGGTTCGGATGTTAGATCTTTTCCTATTGACCGCAATCAGTGTCAAGTTATATCGACATAAAGTCCGAACACCTTTGTTTAACTGTCAGAGAAGAGCTATTAACCTTCACAATATCGGTTATGACATTGAGGGCATATTCATGGTAACAACAAAAAACACCCTAAGAAGGATAATGGTACTTATGCCAGAATAAGGGCAACAATGTAATTTGGTTTGCGATAAAATAGGAGTAAGTCGGGGGTTACTCCATAGTCTTTACAATGTCTAGGGACTTAAACATAATTTGGTAGGAACATGGATATATTTGTAGGTAGTACTACCCAGTGGTTATTCGTAGTTTGACACTGGCTAGGGGTGTATTAGTAGTTTGGCATTGGCTGGGTAAATTTGTAATTTGCAGTGGCTATGGGTATGATGGCAATTTTAGTCTTATAGAACATATCCCATGTCAAAAAATGGCATTTGCACAATTAACAAAGTTAGGATATTTTTATAACTCCTGAAAAAGATATAGGGTATTTATACAATTACAAGACTTTGTCGACAAATTGTAAACTTTACAATAACCATGTGAGATCAGAAAGTTTGAGAGAACATCTTAATCTCACTTGAGGTTAGGCTAATCAACATAGTTAATTTTATTTTCGTTGTAATTAGTTGGAATTATTTTTAAAATCTACCATCTCGGTAAGGGGACAATTCAACCCCCCTTCTTGTCCGTCATCTCTCTGGGCCAACAATGGGTATGAATGGGGCGTGGAATAAGATTTTCCATGGAGCTCGCCGTTTTCGCGCTTGGGTTGAGGTAGCGGTCCTACCAGGAACTGCTACCTGTGAAGGCAGTGCAGTGGGGACTGTTTCTTGCCCCTATGTCAGTTCCAGGTAGCGGCCTCGTGACTGGCCGCCACCTAATGGTGGTAGCCAAATGGAAGACCACCACCTAGAGGGTCAACGCACCCTCAGACAGCGCACCAACCCAGTCTTCTGTGGGCCCCTGGGGTTGCGGTCTGGCCTTGTCCGCATCCTTCAGGTTGCGGTCTGGGTGTGACTGCATTATGCCTAGTGGTCACCAAACGGAAGACCATCACCTGGAGGGTCAATGCACCCTCGGAGGGTGCACCAACCCAGCCTTCTATGGGCCCCTAGGGTTGCGATCTGGCCATGACTGCATCCTTCAGGTTGCGATCTGGGTATGATCGCATTATTCCTAGTGGTCCGGGGTGGTAGCGGCCTTGCATCTGACCGCCACCTGATGGTGGCGGTCAGGCCAAGACCGCCACTAAGGGTAGCGGTCTGGATGAAGACCGCCTCTCATCCATATGTTCTCAGAGGGTTATGGTCCAGACTGGACCGCTTCTCGGTGGGTTGCGGTCCCAAGGTGGACAGCCACTTGGAAGTGACGGTCGCGGGGATGATCGCCACCTGGTTTCCATATTACCTATGTTCCGTTAGTGTTGTGTTGGCTCCCGATTGACCCGGTTGTGACCCAGTGGTTGACCTTCGGCCTCGTGGATGTCCCAGACACTCGTGGGTTCCGTGTCCGTGGTTTGGGGTGTCTGGAGGTATCATGTTATCTCGATTGGCGTGCCCATGGGTTTGAGGGGTCTCGGTGACCCCATGTGTTCCGGGCTTTCATGCTTTCGCTAGATCGAGTCATCGTGAGTCGGCGTGAGTGTGGAGGGCTATTCTCGCATGTCATTGGCTTTTTGGAAAGTGTTTTTCATGTGGGCCATGTGGATGGCCTTGGACTGAGAGTCCAGTCACCCAGCCTGGGGTTGAAGGTTTCCCGCTTGTCTCTTGGATAGGGGATTAACACGGCGGCCTGTGAGCTGCCTTGACAATCGCACTATCGTGGTTTCGGACCTATGGATTAGGCTAGATTGGCGACGTTGTGTCGTCATGTGCAGCGGTCTCGACTCGAGTCGTGTGACTCAAAGACTGTTGGGTTTATTAGGTCTACTGGACTGTCCAGAGTCTGGTCGCCTCGAGCAACCTGTTACTCCAGGTTACTCGCGATGGGTGCGTGCGTCTCAATGTTCACATTAGTGACCCCCCACTAGACGTAGCCTTCTTACGACATGCGTGTGCTGACCCACCCAGGAGTGGTGGAGCTGCTTACCCGAGAGAGATAATTTTTAGGCTGGTTATTGTAGGGCCCCTCCGCGCAGCCTGAGTCTAGGATTTGGGAAAGAACCAGCTAGAAGACCCGACCTAGGGCATATGGTCTATGTGTGCACACGTGGATGGGGACGTCGGACCCGCACTGACGAGCGTGCCCCAGCTGGTGACACAAATACCATATTGGGCCTTGGCTGACTTTGATACCATCTTACAAAACTTAGAACCTAGGTTGTGACATCGACCCGATAGATTTGAGATAAATCAGCAAATATATGCCAGTCGGCCTTGCAAGGACCTCAGCTCGGATAGATTTTTCGGTGGAGGAAGTTCTTGAATAGCTTTAATCTTGGATGGATCAATTTCAATGCCTCTGTATCAGATAATGAGTCCAAGAAATTTTCCACTGGACACGCCAAAGGCGCATTTCATGGGGTTCATCTTTAGCTCATATTGGCATAGCCTTTGAAACACCACCCTCAGATTGTTGTGCAAGTGGAATGGCGATCTAGAGGGGGGGTGAATAGATCCGCCCCCAAATTCAAAAACTATTGCAGACTTATGTGAATAATTTAAACTATACGACTTAAGCAGAAATTAAAGCGTATACTCTATGCATAACAAAGATGGACCTAGGCATGCATCTAGCGGAAGTCACAAGTGAATGCAAACAATCACACACAAAAGGAGACATAGATTTTAGGTGGTTTGGCCAGACATCTAGTCTGCCTACATCCACCCCTCACCAAACCCGATGAGGCTTCCTTCCGCTGACTCACAGCTTGAAAACTCCACTGACTCACAGCTTGAACACTCCGCTAACTCACAGCTTGATTAACCCCAGATCCAAGCACCCTAGCTTGATCTAAACACTCCGCTGATGAGTAGTTTGATTGAAAGAACAAAAGAGAAAATAAAATATTTAATAAACTAATGAACACAGATCGAGTGTAGAATTCTCATGATGATTGGGTATCTCGATCTGTGAATGGAGTTCATAGAGCTCCTTCTCTAACTCCAGATCTGGGCTGATCTAGTGCTGCTGCTGATGCATCTCCTGTTACTACTCTTTTGATGCTGCTACTCTTGTTGCTGTTGCACTTTGGCTTGTAGAGGTCATGCCGCAACTCTGGATCTCCTAGTGCTTCTCTAGTTTTCTTCCCCTCCTTCTTCTTCTTGATCTAGGTCGCGCAGGCCCTTTCTCTCTTCTCCTTCCCCCGAGATGTAGCTTCTTTCTCCTTCCCATGAGATGCAACTTCTTTCTCCTTCCCACGAGATGCAGTTTCTTTTTCCAGCCCACGAGATGCATACCTCTCTTTTTCTTTTCATTAGATGCAGAGCTTCATGTTCCAGCAGCCACGCTCCCTCTTGCTTCACTGCTCTCTGCTCCTCCTTGTCCTTTTCAACCTTCCCGCCATGTTTTTAAGGTACGCCCAAAATATCTGCTGGTTAGTTGGAGAATCAGTGGGAAGTCTCCTATTTTTATGCAAAGAGGTTGAAGACCAAGTCTTCTCCATTAGCTACAATAGAATCTGATAAAAACCTACATTTCCTGACACATCTGGACCCTCTATATGCATGCCATAATGGATCCCTGACTTGGGTATCGGATCTTGCAACAAACAGGTTCGTTTTAGGGTTTACAAGTCGAATCTCCAGTGAGAGTCGACTTCTGGATCCCTCAGAGTCGACTTCTAAATGATCCCAGAAAGCCGTAGTTTTGTCTGCCCTCAGGCGTCGACTCTCGAGCCCTTAGGTGTCGACTCTTGCACCTCTCCAGAACCTGGGTGGTTCTGTTTGCCAGCCATGGTCGACTCTCGAGCCCTCAGGTGTTGACTCCTGCACCTGTCCAGAACCTGGGTGGTTCTATCTAGGCTTCCAGAGTGCTCTCCTCTTCCCTTCCTCTTCTTCCTCTTCTCTTCTTTCTATCTGCTTCTACGCTCTGTCTCTGTATTTTTTTTTTGAGAGAAGAGTTATAATTCCCCACATTACAAAGTTCGTTAGCCCAAAAAGTCACTATCTGAAAGACAAAAGAAAAAACCCTATCCCCTGTCCTTGCTTCTCCTTGAAGATTCTATCGTGCCGCTCAGTCCAAAGTGCCCAAAGTGTGGCACGGAGGATAAGCCACCAAATGATATTGTCACCCTTCATAATCCACCTCCTGTGCCACTTCAAGAAGATTTGAAGTACGCCCACAAAATGACCTAGGGGCTGCTGGAATCTTTGACCGATCCTCTCCCATACCCCACTTGCGAAGATGCATCAGGTGAACAAGTGGTCCTGATCCTCCTCGACATCCCCGCACAAGCAACACAAGGTAGGAATATGCTGGAGAAAAGGAGTCACCTTGTCACAGGTGGGAAGTCGACTATGAGAGATCCTCCAAACCAGTAGCTTCACCTTGAGAGGACTCTCGGGAGCCCAAATTTGAGATGCACAGAAATGCCGCACTCCCCCCTCCTAAATGATGCAGTGTGCAGACTTGACAGAGAAGCCTCCCTCCCTCTCCCATCTCCACTGCCATGTATCTTGACCAGAGAAAAGTCCAGAAGGAAAGGCAGTTGATGCCCTAGCTGTTCCATCTCCTCCTGGTGGAGATTCCTTCTGAAAGTGGGGGCCCAAATATCCCTGCCTAACTCTGCATCAAACGACTACGCTACGGTGGCTGAAGGTGCTCCTGCAATAGCGTAAAGTGATGGGAAAGACTCTGCTACAAAGAAATCCCGACACCACTTGTCCTGCCAGAATGAGCATTTCTTACCATTCCCCAAGTTGATCCGAACACTAGCACTGATAAAGTCGACGCACGACAAGATGCCTCTCCAAATTGGGGAAACATTGTAGATGGTTGGTGGAATCTCTTCCCTCGCCGCTCCTCGCCGGGGCTTCGCTTTGGAGGGGGGGTTTACGTGGTCCAAGGGCTCGGCCTATTGGGCTCCCTGCCATGTGTTTTCTCTATGGCCGTTGGGGCCATTTGCGGCGAGTATGTTCTGGGGGGGGGGGTTCGCATGGGTCGACGGTGGAGATGTGAGTCGAGGCTCCTATGCTGATGTGGTCAGGCTAGTGCCTCCAGTTGTCAGGCAGGCTAGTAGAAGGTGGATGGATGCAGGGGAGCTCTCGCCGGAGGTCTTGCAGGTCAGACGTGCATGGCTGTGGAGATGCCTATGCATCTCCATGCTCGAGGGTCAGGCGGAGGCAAGGGATGTCCAGAGACGTCTGAAGGAGATGGCGGCCGGTGGTTGGGAGGTGTTGACGATCACCTCTTCCTCCTTCCTGTCAGTGGGGGAGGAAGAGGCCGTGGTGGCCAAGATGGTGGATGTGAGTTGTATGACGGTGGGGTCTGCCCTGGTTCGTCTTCTCCGGTGGTCGGACATTAGAGGCACATTCTCGAGCTTGCTGGTCACTTGGTGCCATGTAGTGTTCGAAGGGGTCCCCATGTATCTGTGCGACATCGGGGGCTTGGGATTTCTGGCTAGGGGATTTGGTCATGTGGAGGCAGGCACAGTACGCTTTCATCCCATGACGTGATGGTTCCATACTGTTATGCACTCATTCCAACTTTATGCATAGGTGAGCTTTGAATTGCAGAACTACAATAGATGCAA